>MU745671.1:0-12082 GCA_026770625.1 Nicotiana glauca
CACAACAACTTGCTTCTGTTACGTCTCTTTCATTCTTAAATCTCTCGCACAATCATCTCCAAGGATGCATTCCTCAAGGACCTCAATTCCATACCTTTATGAATAACTCATACGAAGATAATGATGGATTGCGTGGATTCCCAGTTTCGGAAGGTTGTGGAAGTAGCAGGATTCCCAAGACAAACAACACAACACGCGTTTTGGATGAAGAAAGCACTTCTGAATTTCTCAAAGATTTTTGGAAAGCTGCTCTTATGGGATATGGAAGTGGACTAATTATTGGATTATCCATTGCATATATCATGCTTTCAGCTCGAAATCCCAATTGGCGTTCTTGGATTGTTGAAGAACTAGAACACAAAATCACCATGAGAAGGCGAAAGAAGCAGCGAGGCCAAAGGCGTCACAGAAGAAGAAATAATGGTGTCTAGACTTTTGAGTAACAAAAAGTAGACAGCAGATCTATAATATTGGTATCTATGTAATTCTTATTAGTTCAGTAGATGGTCCTTACAAAATAGGTAAATGTTTTCTGTTCTGAGTATTTGCTTCTTGTGGAATTAGGTTGGTAAAGATAACAGGTATTACGTTGGTCCTTTAGATGTGGATATCCTATTACAAGGAGCTCCTATTGAGTTTGATTCTTGTATATTTTTGTTACGTCTAAGAGCTTTGACTCTCTCCCGAATGTTGTCTAATAAAATATGCTGATCTTCCTATTTAAAGTCAACATTCAGCTCCTTCATGTGAATTAGTAACACTCAAGGAAGAACCGCCCTGGCTTGATGTAATATTGTGTCTGTTTGTGATGGTCACAGAATATATTGTGTTTCAGTTCAAATTGTTACCCAACCTATGAGTGGTTCAACTTTGTCTGAGACATGGATGGTAGAGGTATAACTTCTAGTGTATAATTGTAGGGGGGTATTTCCCATGTTTCTCTTGTTCATAACTAGTTTTGCCACAATTTCAGGATTGCGCAAACGACTTTTTGAAGTTTGTATGCAAAAGAATCCTAGAATTTGTCTACAATTTGTCTTGAAAAGAATAGACAAATCTGTTATGGAACGCTTCCAATTTACCATATCAAGTTCATTTGAGAGGATTTCTTATGCCGAAGCCATAGAAATTTTGAGACAGGTAATATTCATTTTGTCATGATTTCTTGAATATCTGGCAAAATCTTTAACAATGTATGAGAACAGATGGCTCTAATTTCTCAGAGATACGATCAATATTACTCAAGCACAGCTCATCTAAGAAAACATCTCCAGTAACCAAAGTCTCAGGGCAAATTAGACGTATTTGATGATAATAGAGAAATGATAAAATGCTTTGAGAAAAATCGAGAATAAGTACAGAAAAGAGCACTTGCTAGCTCACAGCTAATATCATGAGCATTCTCAACAATCCAAGAAAGCCAACTATATGGACAAAGCTTTTCCAAGTTGATGTTTCACTTTGATTTTAGTCATTAACTGTTGAAAAGAACAGATGACCTATTCTACTTCCCATTATTTCTACATTAGAGAGTAAATTCCATTAAATGGTGCAATGGATTGGAAGGAAACTGCTTCAATCAGATTATTTATATGAATATTCTGCAAGACTGAGTCAAATGGCCAACTGGCCATGTTTACTCAAAGATGTTAGGGTGTTTGATTAGATCAATTTTTTTTTTTTTTCCAAAGAAAATATATCTTTTCTTTGAAAAAATCCTGAAAAATGTATTCGAGTGCAAGGCTGGTGAGGAAAATCAGAGGCGGATTCAAGATTTAAAGCTTATAAGTTCCTACATCAACTTCAATTAAATTTACAATAATAACTGGGTTCACAGTCAAATATTTATAGATATTTAGTACACTTCTTAATATATAAACAGAGTCTGAGGGAAAAGCTATTGGGTTCTCGTGAATCCATATGTCATAACTGATATGGTATCCATCTCATTCAAATGGTTTGATAGCCAATATTGTTGACTTGGTTTGATTGGTAGCCAACCTTGTTGAGTTTGTCAAATATTGGTAAGCCAATTTTATTGACTTGGTTTGGTTGGTAGCCAACCTTGTTGAATTTGTCAAATATTGGTAGCCAATTTTATTGACTTGGTTCGGTTTGGTAGCCAACCTTGTTGAAATTCTGTAAAGGGTGTAGAAATTGTCAAATATTGTAGGCTTTAGAGAGTGAGGTTTTGGCTATTAAAAGGAGAGCTTTAACTCTCATTTCTACACAACAACAAAGAAAGAAAAGAGAGAGCAAGTCCATAAACTATAAGAAAATAGTTTGTGAAGAAAAATAGAGTGTGAGAGATATTGTAGTGAAGTGAAAAAGGTGTTTAACCCAAAAAATAGTTTTCAAGGTCAAAGCAATAATTTTATATGACGGGCCACAAGCAACCGATTCAATCCGAAAGATATAAAATTTTGTTAATACAACGTGGTAGAGAAGTGGGAAATAAATTCAATCACAGATAATATAACAAAAATAAAGCAGAGAAGAAAGAATTCTTATTGAATGATCCTTGATAGGATAATGAGCCGAATAGAGCTTGAAGGGCCGAACTTCGGCTAACTTGAGAGCAATATGCTATAAATACAATGTATAGAATTGTAGAGAAGAAAATTAGATTCCCCTGGTGGTGGTAAAAGTATGTTTATTTATAGGACTAAATCTAAGTAGTCATTCTCCTTGAATTATGTGTCTATTATGAGCATTTACCCAATTCATCCATTACTTTTGGAAGACTTGTAACAGCTGTAATTGCTGAAATTCCGTAACTGATGAGTTAATTTCGTAACTGATGAGTTAATTCCATAACTGATGAGTTAATTCCATAATGGATGAGTCAATCCCATGTCTGTTGAGTCAATCTCGTGCCTGTTGAGTCAATCTCGTGCCTGTTGAGTCAATCCCGTACCTGTTGAGTCAATCTCGTGCCTGTTGAGTCAATCCCGTGCCTGTTGAGTCAATCTCGTGATTGATTGCCTTGTTCTGACCGTTACAATCATTTATTGCATTTATTAATAATTGATTTGTAACTGATGGTGCAATGATGGTAAATCCCATATAATCCAGGATTAATTGACTCCTTCCTTATTTGTAATTATGAGATATTATCCCGCACCTGATCTAGGCTATTTCATGATGATCAGTTCTGAGGCTAACTAGCACGGTATGTTCGGTCCCGCGGGTATTTCACATATCATCTTTACATGTCATTCTTCACTTTTCTTCAAACTTTGCTGACACGTATCGCCATTTAATAGACCCACATGGCGAGTCTAATTTTTACCAATACAGATAGTTTCCCCACTTTCCGGTTACTTACTATGATGTGACCGAGAAGTGGAAGATTTTATCCTTTTCATCCTTGCCTCTGCCTTATTAAAAACCTTGCCGGAAAAACCGAATAGGGACAAAAACCGGACGAAGGAAAAAAGAGTGCAGAACTTAGAGATTCAGATGATAACTTCATCGCTTATATTCCTTTCTTCAATAATCGGTTGGTTTACCCATGTCATGTTTCGGGATTTGAAGACAAATCTTTGCCTATATATATACATATATTTCGGCTTTATTTTCTGCCTATTTTAATGTTTGGATTTTTTTTTTACCCTTCAACTTTGCATTAAAAATACTTTAATGCTCCGTGATTTTTGAATAAGCACGAATTATAAAAGAGGGCCCTTTTATGAACGACACTTAATGAAGAAAACGTGTCAACTTCATAATGGTGTAAACATACAAAAGAGAGATAGGAATTTTCACATATTTTTCTTTAACAATATTTTGGAGAAAGTTTTTACATTGAACTTTCATAACATTTCACATGTGTTTGTGTATCGTCTATAACTCATTTTGCAACTGTTTTTTCTTTTAACAGATTCGATATAAGCTTGCACTCGTAACTGTTTTTCTTTTGCAACAGTTTTCTTAAATTAGTACAAGGGTTTGTTTACAACAGTTTTAAATATAAGGGTATAAATTTTTACCCATAACTATTTTATTGATAACGGTTTTCAAATGAATACAAGGGTAATGCTTTTTCATCCGTAACTGTTTTCAATTACAACAGTTTTTGAGTAGGTACATAGATGTGCATTTTTACCCGTAACTAATATTCTGCCTTTAATCTTTTTTGAAACATTCATTTATATTTATGAATATGTTTTTAAAGGTTTTTGAGTCAGGCTTGTGTTTTTGGCTCGTGACTTTGCTCTTAACTTTCGATTTGTTGGGTAGACCTTAGGCTTGACTTGAATTTTTATTTTTCTAGTCTTATTTGCCTTCCATATATAGGGTCCCCCAAGTGTTAGAGCTTTGAAGTATGAAATCTCGAGCATTTGATTATTCCTTCCATGTGGTCCATTTCCTGAAAAAGGAAAAACATACGGGACTCGAAGGTATATATTTAGATGATAACTGCTTAACCCTTTTTTTTTTATCAAAAGGGTTGTAACCTAGACCGGAAATAATACAGTGTTCCTCTTATCTTTCGAGTCTAATATCATCATTTGGTTTTTTAGAGAATTTATCCGAGTATAAGTTTTTCTTGGATTTGATCAATCGTTAGCTCTGAGTCCCCAAGCTAATTTAAGCCCTGTAGCATATGCTCCATACTCGGCTTTGTTGTTAGTAATAAAATTACTTTTATGGATTATCTAACTACTTTTTTTGATAAGCACTAAACATTGTTCCTAACTCGGGAAGTTTAGTATTTGTGGACCTAATTGTGTAGAAGGTCTAGATCCCGAGAATTATCGCAGAAATAACATGTTCGAGTAATATGTTCGAGCTAAGATTAATCATGAAATCTGCTAAATTTGTGATTTTATAGCCGTACGTGACTGATAAACAATATCATATTCACTTAGTTCGACTACTCATTTAGCTAGCATTCATGACAGATCATGTTTATGCAAAATATTGTGCAATAAAAATATAGTAACTATGGGAATTGAATGACATTGAAACAAAACCCTTAGATTTAGAGCAACTACAATTAATGCCATCTTATCAAAATATTGATATGTAGTTTCCGTATCTAAGAGCATTCTATAATAGATAGAAGAATGTGTAACTTTATCTTCTTGAATTAAAATTGCATTTACCGAGACATCCAAGACAATTAGTGTACCGTCAATCATCTTTCTCCTCGAAATTTTGAAAGTGATGATGTGTTGTTGTTAGATAGCAAGTTTGAATGATTCGACTTTTCGGACTAAACCGATCTTTCAAAGTTCTGTAACTTTATCTTTTATTATTTGTATCTAGTTTCTTCTTTTGCTTGACCGGATTATACCACGGGTCAATATTGAGCATATAAACCTTTACCTCCGATCGTACACCTGTTAGCATGTAGGCAAGCAAAGCAATTTTTGTTAACATGCAAAAGTTTAATCAACTTACTTTTAAATTCGGTGTCGAGTCTCGACCAATGTAGTCCTTCGTATTTGGGAAGTCAATGATAATTTCTAGTTCTTCGGTATTTGACCTTGTGGCTTCTGATGCCTTTGGTTCAATGATTGCTTCCGAAAATATTTGTATAATTGTCCACAGTTATTAATAAACTTTCTTTCCTCGTGGGTTATTTCATCCCGCAGCTATCTCTTCTTTTTCAGTTGTTAGGTCTGGTATCTTTGTAAGCAATACCGTGGGTGTTTTACCCATGTTCCTCCTAATCTTCATTCTTCTCATTTAAAATTTTACAATTTAGCAAGGTAATTCCTTACCTGTTCGGGTAGATCCGAATCTTTTCCAACCCGTGAAGAACATCTCGTATCTCTTTGTTCGGACCTGTTTTTTAGATTTTTGCATTTAGATTCGGGTCATCCAAGAATCGCATTTGTTTGATCTCCGGCCCTGTTTTTGGACATCTTATTACTGTCAATTTGATTTACCGTGTCTTCTTCTATTTAAATTCTGGTGCTGCAACGGTTATGCATATCATTCTTGTAGGATAGATAGGAATTCCCAGAGGTGTTCTACCTGCTCATTTTGTTCCTTGATCTGTTTCTATAAGGTTAGATCTAATTTTTGAAAATTAAAATTACCTGGTGTATCTGAACCTCCTATTCCGGAACCGTTTCGTACAGATCCGTTATAATCAATTTTGGTACTAATAGTTGCGGTACCAATATATCGATGTACATTCTCTATTTTTCTCTGCTTGTTGCTTACATATCATCATCATGGCTATTATTTCCTTTTTATTTTATATGGTAAAGCCATCTCCAACTTGGTTGTCCTGAACTGTGTTGATTGGAAAATTTTAGCCATCATGAAGGTTTAAACTGAAAACAAGCGATTAACAAAAATTGTTACTATCTTTGGATGAATAGCAAATTTGCTTGAGTTCCCAGTAATGAAACTAAACTGTTTAACCCAAAAAATAATTTTTAAGGTCAAAGCAATAATTTTATATGACGGGTCACAAGCAACCGATTCAATCCGAAAGATATAAAATTTTATTAATACAACGTGGTAGAGAAGTGGGAAATAAATTCAATCACAGATAATATAACAAAAATAAAGCAGAGAAGAAAGAATTCTTATTGAATGATCCTTGATAGGATAATGAGCCGAACAGATCTTGAAGGGCAGAACTTTAGCTAACTTGAGAGCAATATGCTATAAATTACAATGTATAGAATTATAGAGAAGAAAATTAGATTTCCCTGATAGTGGTAAAAGTATGTTTATTTATAAGACTAAATCTAAGTAACTATTCTCCTTGAATTATGTGTCTATTATGAGCATTTACTCAATTCATCCATTACTTTTGGAAGACTTGTAACAGCTGTGTAAATGCTGAAATTCCGTAACTGATGAGTTAATTTCATAACTGATGAGTTAATTCCATAACTGATGAGTTAATTCCATAACAGATGAGTCAATCCCATGTCTGTTGAGTCAATCTCGTGCCTGTCGAGCCAATCCCGTGCCTGTTGAGTCAATCCCGTGCCTGTTGATACCCGTGCCTGTTGAGTCAATCCCGTTCCTGTTGAATCAATCCCGTGCCTGTTGAGTCAATCTCGTGATTGATTGCCTTGTTCTGGCCGTTAACATCATTTATTGCATTTATTAATAATTGATTTGTATCTGATGGTGTAATGATGGTAAATCTAATATAATCCAGGATTAATTAACTCCTTCTTTATTTGTAATTATGAGATATTCTCCCGCACCTAATCTGGGCTATTTCATGATGATCAGTTCCGAGGCTAACATGCACGGTATGTTCGATCCCGGGGGTATTTCACATATCATCTTTACATGTCATTCTCCACTTTTCTTCAAACTTTGTTGACACGTATCGCCATTTAATAGACCCACATAGCGAGTCTAATTTTCACTAATATAAAAGGAAAAAGAGTGTTTACTTCTTTTCAGGGTGTAGTGGTCTTAGGAGTATTTTTATTCGTTACTACACAGTGTAAAATTCCTCGCTATAGTGATATCAGTTGCTCTTCTTAAGAATTTTATTATCAAATTCTGCTCCGGATGGTGTGATCTCTATGGATCTTGCCAAGAGAAGCCTTTTAAATGAAGAGATGTGTCACGAACCAAATTCCAAACCCGATCGTGATGGCGTCTCTCGTGAAGACAAGGCCAACCAACTAACCCAAATCATCTCTTTAACAATTATTAAACATAAATGAATAGAAAATACAACATAATGGCATTAAAACGGTTAATTACAACCCAACACAACCCGACCGGGGTGTCACAAGTCACGAGCATCTAAAGAAGACTGAACACAACTACTGGGCCAATATTAATACACAGAATAAAAATCTGGAATCAAAAGATGAAGTCCGGTGCCGTAAACGCTGGCGGTCACCTTGCCCACTACAGTAGTAATACGTTCAATCAGCTATTAACCCGCTTCCGAGTGAACAATACCTGCAACTGCACGCGAGGTGCAGGGAGTAAAGTGAGTACTCCAGCTCAATGAGTAATAAGAGTAAATAATAACTGAGCGGCAAGAAATCACGTAAGAGCACTCAATCATGCGATATATGACAGTACGACCTTTTGAGAAAACAGTAAAACTGTAAAAATCCTTTAGAAATATCTAGTTCAGTTAAAAACCTATTTTGAAAATATCCTCTTCCAACAATCAAGCATATGAATGCGATATTAGATAGTGCAAGTCAGCACATAAGTCAGCCCTTCGGGCACAACACTCCACCAATAAATAACACTAGGGTATCTGATAAACAGTGCAAGAAGTAGCATGGATGCCAATGATATGAGAGTGCTAAATGTCATGACACATAGTACAAACAGGAACCAATGCATGAATGCAACGCAATGCACATGACCGCTGCGGCGCGCAGCCCGATCCGTTTGGGTACCCGCGCTCACTGTGGGGGTTCAGACTCCGGAGGGGATCCTACAGCCCAAGCGCAATTTCAATATCACACGGCTGTGACATGCAGAACGATCCATCCTTAATCCAGAATATACATGTGAGCCACTAGGGCGATGTCAAGTAACAGTTCTCAGCTCCAAACGTTAGAAATGTAGTTTAAGTTTTAAAACCTTAGAAGTATGACTAGACATTTCAAAACAGTGTTTAACTCAGGACTGAAATCATTTAACTTGCCAAGTATCATGGAAACAGTGATAATAATCCCTAAAGGATTCAAATAATCGCCACGAAGCCCAAAACATGGCAATCAGCCCAAATCATGATGATAACAAGTAGTTTCAATCAAATTCGTAGTAATTTCATCAATCGGGACGGGCCAAGTCACAATCCCCAATGGTGCTCTACCTCACGCTCGCTATCTAACGTGCAAGTAACCTCAATACAACACTATGATGCGCAAACCCGGGGTTTCAAACCCTCAGGATATCATTTACAAGTATTACTCACCTCGAACCGGCGAAATCTCTAGCCCGCGACGCCTTTGCCCCTCAAACCGGCCTCCACGCACGTCAAATCTAACCAAAATCATAGTGAATACATTACAATATGCCAAGGGAACAATACCCAATTGAAAACAACCGAGAAATAGCAGAAATCTCGAAACTAGCAAAACCCGAGCCCCGGGCCCGCTTCTCAAAAAATTTATAAAACTCACATTACCGGATTCCTCGTCTCGCCACGAGTCCATACATACCAAGAACTCCCAAATCCGAGCTCAAATGCCCTATCAAATCCCAATTTGAAATATAAAAAACTCAAGCCCTAGCTTTACCCCTTTTTAATGAATTTCAACCAATTTCCATGTTAAATCTATCATAATCTCATGTATTTAAGCCAAGGAACTTACCTCTAATCATTCCTCCTTGAATCCCTCTTCAAAATCGCCTCAAAGCTCTTAAAGCTCGCTAAAAAATGGTGAAAAATACATAACCCCCGCGGATGAAATGTTTCAATAAAACCCTTTTATGACCAACCCAGATTTCGCTTCTGCGGAGAAAATGTCGCTTCTGCGACCTCCGCATCTGCAGTCCACGTCGTCTTCTGTGGACCTTCACTTAAGGCCACTACCACTTCTGTGTTCCATATTTCGCCTCAGCGTGACGCCTATGCGGCCTGCCTTCCGCTTCTGCGGAATATCAAGAGAATGCCAAAACCGCTCATGCGGTATAACTTCCGCTTATGCGGACCCGCTTATGCGGATAACTTTCCTCTTCTACGGAAATTGCTCAACCTCAACCTTTTCGCACCTGCAATACCTGGCTCCGCTTCCCCATAACCGCATCTGCGGAAACACCTATTGCAACCAAAAACCTGCAATTCCAACTTTAAATTTCCTTTTGATAGCTACCCGAAATCACCCCGAGGCCCCCGGGACCTCAACCAAAAGCACTAACACCTCCTAAAACATTATTCAAACTTGTTCCAATCCTCAAAACACATCAAACAAAACTAAAATCATCAATTCACATCGGATTCAAGCCTAAGTTTCTTCAAAACTTCCGAAACACGCATTCGATCAAAAACTCAACCAAACGACGTCCGAAAGGCCTGAAATTTTTCACACACATTAAAAATCACATATCAAAGTTACAGCAACTCTCAGAATTCCATTCCGACCCTCGGATCAAAATCTCACCTATCAACCGGAATTCGCCAAAATACTAACTTCGCCAATTCAAGCCTAATTCTACACCGACCTCCAAACTAAATTCCGATCGCACTCCTAAGTCAAAAATCACCTCCCGAAGCTAACCGAATCACCAGAATTCATATCCGAGCCCTATAACTCATAAGTCAAGGTTCGATTGACTTTTCCAACTTAAGCCTTCCTTAAAGAGACTAAGTGCCTCATTTCTTATCAAAATCAATCCAAATCAACTCTCACACACCACATACCGATAATGAAATATTAAAAAAATAATAAACGGGAAAAACGGACTAGTAACACATGAGACGACGGGTCGGGTCATCACATCCTCCCCAACTTAAATAATCGCTCGTCCTCGAGCGTACCCAGAGTTGTACTAGAAGCCAACCAATAGCTTAATGACCTTACCGTAAAATACCCGAGGTGATCCCACGTCACCCTATCTCACATAGGTCCGATAATACAACACACCTGAAATTTCACAGTCCATCTAGACCATAACCGTAGAACCACATTGCACCTTCCGAAAACATACACAAAATCAGAACCTCACGTCAATATTCAGAATAAACTTGAACCAGCTGTAATAAACCATACGTGCAACCTCAGGTGGAACCATATGATATACCACATAATCCAAACACTAGAAACAATAACTTCTATCCACAGTAGTTACCCATAACAACCAAAAATCGATAGAAAACCTCTTACTAGCTAAAGCCTTATTCCAACACTTTCATATACTGCCAACGAGAAGTAGGGCCCTGGCCTTCCTCATCACTACCCAACCGAGGTTAGGCTTAGCACTTACTGAGTACCGCTGTGGTGTACTCGTGCCTCTTCTGTGCATGTTTTTCATGTGCAGCTCCAGGTACCTCCAGCCAGGCGCACTATCCTCGCGACGGAGGGATCTAGCAGAGACTCTGAGGTATATCGACCATGTTCGCAGACCAGGAGTCTCTATCTTATTCCATCTTTAGTAGACAGTCTCTCCTTTCTTACAATTGTCTAGATATTCTAGAGTTAGAGCAGTGTATTACATTTCTATTAGCGTGTGGGTTTCGTGAGTTTTCGGGTTTTGGGGTGATATTGTAGACTTCTGCACTTTTGAGTTGTATATGCCAAGCGACACTTATACACAGTTGCTCTTAGCTGCTTGAATTTTTAGTTATTTATTTCCGCAAGTTATATCATTTCTACATTGTTAGGCTTACCTAGTCATAGGGACTCGGTGCCATCACGACATGTTCAGGAAGGGCGAATTGGGGTTGTAACAAGTTGGTATCAGAGATCAAGGTTCATAGGAGTCATGAAACACAGGCCGGTTTAATAGAGTCTCGCTGATCGATACGGAGACGTCTGTACTTATCTACGAGAGGTCAGTACGAAGACGTCTGTATTTATCCCCCAGAGGCTACAGAGTTAGGAAAACTTCACATTTTTCTTTCTTGTCGTGCGATTCTGTTTCTCAAATACTGATTATCTTTCTACTCTATTCTTTTGCAGATGGCGGGAACACGTGCTTCCTTTTCTACCGCTCAGTAGCCCGAGCCCCCAGCAATAGCTCCCACTAGGGGTAAAGGGCGAGGTCGTGCCAGAGGCTGAGGCAGGGGCAGAGCTCAGCCCCGAGCAGCAGCCCCAGTGGCGGAGCCTCAGATTGATTATGACGAGGAGGTTCCAGCACCAGCAGCTCCGGTGGGCCCAACTCAGGTCCCAGAGGGGTTCATAGCCACCCTAGTGCTTTAGGACGCTTTGGTCAGATTGTAAGGGGTTTCTCCCTTACCGGGATATTGAGTTGATTGATATTGCTCCCTTGCCGGGATTTAGTTGTGTTATTGTATTCCCTTGCTGGGATTTTCTTCCACTAATTGGTTACTCCCCTGCCCCTTAATTGTGACTGTTGTCTGAGTGAGGATTAGTGATATATATATGTATATATATATATATATATATATATATATATATATATATATATATATATATATGTGTGTGTGTGT
>MU745671.1:21735-33865 GCA_026770625.1 Nicotiana glauca
TTTGCCATAAGTAAGGTTATGCCATTCTTGTCAAAATAGCCGAATGTCCCCAAAAGGGCGCCGGAAGTCCGTTTTTGCAAGAACAACCGCCTTTGGTAATTTTTCAAGGTTTTGGCTGGTTAGCAAACACAGCCTTAAAATCTTTTTCCTCGAAGTACTGAAAGGCTGTATTGGCAAAACCAGATATTTTTATGAATTGTTTTGAAAAATAGTGATAACATTTTGAGTCAAAAGACGTCTTGATTTTTCTTTTAATTAAAATCACCCTAATAAATGTGCAGGATGAGCACAGATGAAAATAAATCCTTGTCAGTTGTTAGAGAGATCCGCTTACAGCTCCACATGTGGTGGAACGATTTAGGGAAAGACAATAGAGAAACTGTGGTCACTGTTTTGGGTGGCCTTACCGGACTTTTGAACATCAAGCCAAGATTGGTCGTGATTGAGGCCCTGATACCTTTTTAGGATCCCACTCACAACGTGTTCCATTTTTTTTGACTTCGAGATAACACCCACTCTAGAGGAAATTGCGGGGTACTCCGGCCTCAGTGGAAACCTTAGAAGTCTTTACCCTGTATCACCAAGACCAGTATCTCCACACAAATTTCTCGACATGGTGGGTATTAGCCGAGACGTTCAGAATAGGAGTTTGTCTGAAGGGTATTGCGCTTTCCAGTTCTTGTATCATCCCTATGGTAACCCAAAGGCTTTGAAGCACCGAACACCGGTTCATGCCGGAAATAAAGATAACTGGGAGGCAAGGCGAGGTTTAGTTTTTATAGTATCATCCATGGGTACTGTAATCTGTCCATGAGACAACATAGAACTGGGCCTCGTAGGAATGGTTGATGTTGTAATCAAGATAGCAAATGGTACCTTGATTCCCCTGATTTTGTCTCAGATTTATCAAGCTTTGACCATTTATCGGGAAAGGGAAAAGTTCTTCCAAGGCTGCAACTTACTACTACAGTTGTGGACACAGAAGCATCTCTGCCCCCGGGTTGGGTACATGAACCACGGTATGACCGGGTTTAAATGCATCAAAGAATTTGAAAGTCGAGTGATGGGTATTGCCTTGAGGGTGCTGAGGCTTGGTTTACACTCTTGATTTCTTTGATTGCCGAAAAAATTGAGTGGGCATTTGGATGGCTTCCTATCACTGAAGCAGTATACATGTCAGGCGAAGTGTGTTACCTCATCCTTATGGGTATCCGGGGCATCCAGCCGTACGCTCCTCACAGGGTGTTGCGTCAACTGGGCAGACTTCAAACCATTCCCCGCGACAAAGATTTGAATAAACATGTAAGAGAGCCCATGTCCAACAATTCACCAACGACTTGCAAGAGCAGTGGAGTTGGTTAGCAAAAGAATAAAGCTATATGAATAAAATAACTAAGTTAGAAGGATAAATCAGGGACCTCAATCTCGGCAACAGTATCCAGGCGGCCGTCGATGAAGGTGAAAAGAAAAAGCTAACTCAGGAAAATAAGGCCCTCAAAGCACAAATCCAGAAGACAAGAATAGCTGCTAGAAACTCGGAAAGAAGCCGAGCGAATGAAAGGCTTATAGACGGTCTGAGAAAGAAAGCCTTTGAGTGTCAAAATGACCTAGAAAAGTCTGAGGCCAGTCTAGCGAAAGTCCAGTTTCAATTGGCAAAAAATGCAGAAGGGCGGGCATGGTCTGTGCAACAAATGAAAAGGAATTATGAAGGGACAATCACCATTTTGAAGAGAAAAGTAACTACCTTCGAGAAAGAGATGGCCAAGCAGGCCCAAGACTTTAAAGCTGATAGGTAGCATTGTTATGATTTGTTGGCTCGGATGGAGGAAGAAATACAACAGTTGTGAAACCAAAACCATCAGAACACTCAGTTGTTGAAAGCCCGAAATCAGCAGTTTGGACGTTTATTTCAGGAAAAGGGTAGAATTCGAGAGAGGATTAGAGTCGTTGCTGACTACATTGTTGTGAAATGCCAAGCGTGCGAGGACATGTCTCGTACCACTTTCTTCGCCAGATAATGAGTGATTTGGAGCGGTTGCAGGGGGATCTCACATATAGGCCCGTGGAAAGACCGAATGATATCCCACGGGCCCCGGGAGAATTTGAGGCATTAATGTATTCTTGATATTTTTTTACTTGAGTCTGTATTTTCTTTCTGCTAGAGTATGTTAGTTTGTTTTCGAATCTGTATTTTTTTCTGAGTTTGTTAGTTTTGTGATAAGATGAGTCGTTGAGATTAACGCATTTTCTTTTTATGAAAAATTTGAAAATTCCAAAACATTTTATTACTTATTTTTGCACTTATCTTCACAGAACTATGCACAAATCTGATTCATGTGGGGTCATGATACGTAGGCAATCTCCATAAGAATCGATCATAACAAAAAAATGGAAAGTGAAAGAATAAAAATGACGAGAGGTCAAGCAAAGAAAGGCATGAGTAAAATAAAAAGAGAGGTCACAAATGGAAATTAGGAAAAGCAACCGAGCAAATGCATAATAGAAATTGTTAACTGCTTAGGTGCATTGCATCCCTAATGTGCGATTGCCTATCTGTTAAAAGCCCTAACGGCAACAGGATGCCCCCATTTTGTTCCTTTTGATATCTTGCCAGCAGAAAGGTGGTTGGTTTGTGGTTCCCGAAGTCATAACTCCTCTCCACAATATAAATCCAAATGACAATGGCAGATAACAAAAAAATTGGGCTGGTTGATACCGGTGCCCGAAAGCAGTTGGTTGAACAGGATACTGGTTTGGCTGATGAGGTAAGGATGTTAAGACAGCACATGACAGACATGTATCAGGCCTGGATGACTGGGAAGGCATCACCACCGCCACCAACTGGTTTCTCAGATACTGCCCTTACCTAAACTTTGGCATCTCCCAATCACCCTAGTATCTCCAAAACTCTTCCTCCAATTACCTCTTCCCAAAATTACCCTCCTGTCATATCCGCTATTCCCGACAACGGATGCCCACTCAAAGCTCATGATGCCCAATATTACCCCTCGAAGGTTGCCCACAAGGTTCTTGATTCATACAAGAAAAGCCATTGGGGTGAGCTTCATGCTGAAAGTAGGTTACAGGAAAAGGAGGGCGAGATGAGATATATGGGAAGCTGAAGAACATAGAACAGTCTTTAAAGAACATGCTAGGGATGGGAGACCAAGTCAGCATGTCTTACCAAGAGTTGTGTACATTCCCTGAGGTTTGCCTGCCCGCAGGGTTTAAAGTACCAAAGTTCAAGTTGAATAATGAGTGTGGAAATCCAGTAGCCCATGTGAGGGATTATTGCATTGAAATGAGAAGTGTTGGTGAAAAAGATGATTTGTTGATGGCGTATTTCAGTGAGAGCTTGACTGGGACAGCTTTGGAATGGCATAATCGTCAAGATGTCGGTAAGTGGCATACATGGGATGACATGGCTTAAGATTTTGTGTGCTACTTTCAGAACTGTCTAGACATTGCCCTAGACCGCTTCTCCATATCTCAGATGGAAAAGAAACCTAAGGAAAGTTTTAGAGAATTTTGGCTCAGATGGAATGAACAAGTTGCTCGGGATAGTCCTCCCATTGACAGAAAAGATATTACCGAGCCTCGACGACGACAGGGTCCAGTGGTCGTTCTTGCTAAATGCTTTCAGCCTCCATATCGACCCCATGGGTATCCTTTTAATCCCCCCCGATTGCTACTTCTCTCCACAGAACCCCGAAATCGTGCATCACTTCCCCGATATCTCGTCCACAATGCACCACCATATGCTCCACATCCCCAAGGCCCGCGATGGCCTGCACCGCTTCCACAAATGTCTCATTAGCCCCCTCGGGCATATCAACCACCTGCCCGCAAAAGGTTCCAACCGAGGCTAAAGTATAAAATGACAAGACTACTGAAAAAAAGAAAATGCTTTCACGCCCATCGGAGAATCTTATAAAAGCTTGTTTGAAAAGCTAAAGCATTCTGGCCTGATTGAGCCGCTCCTCGGCTATACACCAGACCCATATGCAAAAAGCTTTAATCCTACTGTATGATGCATGTACCACTCTAATGTACAAGGGCATAGCATTGAGGATTGTCGTTATTTGAAAAGGGAAATAGAAAGAATGATTCAAGAAGGGGTAATTGTGATCAATGACAGTGACAGGGAGCATGTGAATCCTCTTGGGAACTTGTTGACTAAAGTTTATAATGTTGAAGTTGGTAATGGTCCTGGCAATATTGATGTGGAACTCAGCGGCTAAGATGCCATGCTTGGTAATTGGAAAGACGCTCCATCTCTTGGCTAGCTAGGGAGGAGTCTTGGCGGTTTATTTTGTTGTCCGGATTATTTTCAGGGTTGTAATCTGGATATTGTCTTGTGACTCAAACCCTTCTATCCTTTTATTCTACCTAGCTTGTTTAGTCGTAGTAGCACGTTTAGTATGGTCTAGTTTTGTTCTAGGGTTGTAACCCAGTTTGGTTTTCTTGATTTGTTGTTCAAATCCTTTCACCATCTGTCTAATGCAATTTTCTGTTTTATGTTACTTCTAGTCATTTTTGTTTAGTACTCTTTTCCTTTTATAGTCCTTTTCCTGTTGACTCTAGTGACATGACATGCACGCATAATTCTAGGCCTAGTATTAAAGGTTAGTTTAATCATGAAAACTCTAAAATAATTTTTGAAGATGATAGGGAAATTTGAGGGACCTAAGTAAAGGCATTTTGAGATCATTTTGAAGTCCGAACTGTATGAAACTGGGGAAGATAATTTGGGAAGTTAATAGGATGGTAAGAATTCGTTAAAGGAAAGTGCATCCTAGACGATTTGAAACAAGCAACTTTGAGTTCAAGTGCACCTAAAATAACAAGATAAAGTCAAGGAAGTTTTCTCCGAACTGACGGAGGATATCCATTGTGGAAAGGGAATCACCCAATGAGGGTTCTGTACTTGACAAGGCGCTAAAGAAAAGTGGAATGTATATCGGTGATAACAATGCCGAAGCCGTAAAAAAAATATTGTGCACGATATGCAATTTTCATTTCAATTTGCATGTGTTGTACTTGAAATTTTCAGGGATTGGGAGGCCCTCTTTCAGCTACCCAAACACTTAAACCATTTGATACCTCTTGAGCCTGTACTAGTTTCTTTGACATCCCCTCTTTTGGAATCAAGTTAAGGTTATAAAAAAAGTTTATGTCCCAAATTGTTTATTTTAAAAGGTTCATACCAAAAGGAAAATTCGAAAAAAAGAAAAAAAAAGAGATAGATAAAAAAAGGAAAAGAAAAAAAAGAAAGAAAAAAAAAGAGAAAAAAAAGAGAAAAAAAAAAGAGAAAAAAGAAAAGAAAAATAGCAACAACAAAATGTATCGATGTGAACTACGTTTGACCTGATTTTTGTTAAGGATATGTAGGCAGCCTCACTACTCGGTCATATCAAAATAAAAATCAAAAGAACCCCAAGCAAGAGACTGGGGCAGAAGTTGTGATTGTGGTAAGAAATCAGATTCCAAAAAACGTAATTTTAACCCATTTAAGTTGCTTTGAGCTTTTTGATACCCTTTTCTTTCCAACCATATCTAAGAGACCACATTAATATCCAAAGAAAGACCTCCCGATCAGTCTTCAAGAGATTCCAAGTCAAGAAAGTAAAGAGGATTCATATTAGGGGCAACACTCCAGTTTAAGTAAGAGAAATCAAAAAATAAGAGAGTCTTGTTGGTGAAAACCCTCATAGGCACCGTAAGGCGACGAAAGAAGAAAAGAATAAAATGAGAGAGTATTATTGGTGAAAACCTTCACATGCACCATAAGGCGATGGTGAGCTGAGAAAAAGACTAAAATGAGAGAAGCTTGATGGTGAAAACCCTTCGGGCATTACAAGTCAAATAAGGATTGTGAATCAGATTAGATAATTGAGCACTGAAGCCCAGTTTCACGGTTTAGGGGTATAACCAGAGTTGTACATCAGACTTGCTTAACAGAATAGGCCACAGGTGCATGTCATGGTCATTAGAGTTTGTATCTACATCTGAACTTTGTAGTTTTCTTGTTAGGAATCATCTTTTTCCATTGTCCGTCACTTCGTTCCTTTTGTCTTGTTTACTTCCTCTTCCCGAGTCTGTTTGGTCAGAACAAGTGAGAAATGACTTCAAAATTTGCCACCAGCTTTTCAATTGCGCAAAACGGGATCTAGCTAGCACATCAAAGTGTCATAAGCCAGGAAAGAACAACAAGCGCACTGAGTTGGTGACAATCAACATGCTTTGGGATTCATGTGAAGTACAAAGGTTTGGTATATATCAATTCATGAACAATGCAACAGATGGAGGGTATTGAGTGAATAGATCAAAGGTATTTTCTGGGATAAGACTGACAAGGAAAGTGGTTAAATAGTGACAAGCAAGGTCTTCCGAACATAAATCAAAGTTATCATGGCAAGTGAAGGAGCAATAGACCTCAAGGCCAAGGCTAGTTATTTAAGTCAAGAAAGAACAACATGTGCACTGAATGGATGACAATTGACGTGCTTTGGGATTCATGAGAAACACAAAGGATCAGTACATGTCAATGCAAAAGCACAATGCAAGAAATGAATGATATTGGGTTTTGAACGGATCAGAGGTATTCTCCGTGATAAAGGTGATGGAGAAAAGGGTTAATCAATAAACAGGCGAGGTCTTTTGAGTTGAAATCAAAGTTACCATAGGAAGTGAAGGATCAATCACCCTCAAAGTTCAAGGACACAAACCAACCACCATGTTTAAATTCATAAGTTTTCTTTGATTAAAACAAGGGCAGGAAATTTTGTTCGTTTCGGAGAAACCTTCCATAAGGAAAAGCAAGCACCAGACATGTTTGACCATAAAATCTCAGGACCCTCCTGGATAGTGGGACTTAGTTAAAATTCAATACAATTATAAATAACAAGATCTAGCATAAGTCTTACCCTAAAGAAATGTAAATTGGCTCTAAAGTTGTCATTTTTGAGATAGGATTCAATTGGAGATTTTCAGGACCCTCATAAATAATGGGATATAGCTTTAAGAATTCCATTAGATAACAAGTTTTAGCGTAAGTTTTGTGGTAAGGAAGTATAGTTTAGCTTTAAAATTGTCACTCATAAGATAAGATTTAACTTGAAATTTTTCAGGACCCTATTGGATAATGGGATGTAGTTTTAAGACCGAGTTAGATAACAAGGTTCAGTAGAAGTCAATATAACGTAGCTTTGAAACTGGCATTTAACTAGAAATTTTCAGGACCCTCCTGGATAATGGGATCTAGCTTTAAAATTCTTAGAAATATTTGGTGACATGATGCAATTAACGCTCACAGATGTGCCTGACTACCAAACTGGGGTAGAAAATTTTCTTTGTTTAGTCAATTTTGTTGAAATCAGGCACCCACCTGGAGAGCAAGGGAGAATAACACGGATGTTAAGGATAAAAAGCAGTTCAGGATCAAGTAATCAGGAGCCCACCTGGAGAAAAAAGGGAAAAACAAATCAAGTTTCAAGGAAAATCGTCACAAGTATTGGTAATCAGGCACCCACCTGGAGAAATAATGGATAACAAGTCAAAGCAAATCAGTTTCAAGAAGAAGATGGACCAAGTGTCAGAAATCAGGCATCCACCTAGAGAACATGGAGAAACAGTTAAAGTATTAGCAATCAGGCATCCACCTGGAGAACAAGGAAAAGCAGTTGAAGTTTTGGAAATTAGGCACCCACCTGGAGAGCAAGAGAATACAGTTGAAGTTTTGAAAATCAGGCGCCCACCTGGAGAGCAAGGGAATACAGTTTGAAGTTTTGGAAATCAGGTGCCCACTTGCAGAGCAAGGGAATACAGTTGAATTTTTGGAAATCAGGCGCCCACATGGAGAGCAAGGGAATACAATTGAAGTTTTAGAAATCAGGCGCCTAACTGGAGTGCAAGGAATACAGTTGAAGTTAGGAATACAGTTGAAGTTTTGGAAATCAGGCCCCCACCTGGAGAGCAAGGGAATACAGTTGAAGTTTTGGAAATCAGATATCCACCTGAAGAACAAGGGAAAACAATTCAAAGAAAAGCAGTTTCGAGGGATCCATCAGATCAAGTTTCGGCAATCAGGTATCCGCCTGGAGAACAAGGGAAAGTAATTGAAGGAAAGGGAAAGCATCTCAAAATTATAATTCAAGCCAGCAAAAAAGGAACTTCTGTAGGAAAGTACAAGTCAACAAGGCAACAGGAGTTAACAAGATCAAGTTTGAAAAAAATAGAATAAATCTTTGTAATGCATAGATGATAGCTTAGTCTAGCTTCTATATTTTGTCATGGTGTAATAAGGAGGTCAGTAAGCAGTAACAGTAGTAGCAACAACAGTGAAATTACAGCTTCATGGCAGTCCCAGCTACCGAAACTTCCCGAACTATACTGACCTGATTCCTTTATGGCCAAGGATATGTATGAAGCCTTCTGAAGCAAAGGTTCGGTTAGATTCTTTCAAAAAATGCTTCCCACAGAGTATTCAAACGGGCAAAAATCGCTCGTATCCGCTCACTTTATCTTTGCACAAAAACTCTTCATGTTTCCGAGCAAAGAGGGGCAGCTGTGAACACGTGATTTTAGTCCTATATGAATTACTCCCACAAATTCAAAGTAAAATAATTTTTTCTTTGTTTGCAATTTTGTGGATTTTTTGTTATTGTGTGAATATTATCTGTGCATGTTTATTTTATTTAATTAATGAAAAAATATAAAAATATACAAAAATATATTGTATGTGCATTAGGATTTAACTTTGCATTTCTAAGAATTAATCAGTAATTAAGTTATTTTATAAAAATAGAAAATCACAAAAATAGTCTAATTTGCACCTTTTAATTTTAACTTTGATTTTGAGTAGTGCTTCTTTAATATGTTGTGATAATTATCATTTAGGTTTAATTAATATTTTTTAAGTTAATTAGGTTCTAGGAATTAATTTAGATTTTTATTTAATTTTGGGGAAAAGAAGAAAAAAATTATCTTGGAAAAAAGAAAATGAATTTAAGAAATAGGAATTTTGGGCCTGTTTTAATTAAAATCTCGAGCCCAAATGAATTTCCCCTCCCAAAATCCGTCTAGACCCAGCCCAAACCCTCCCCAAACCCGTCCCCCTACTCGGTCAAGCCCAAAACCCGCCCCAAACGACGTCGTTTGAAAGCTTTGATCAGGGCCGTCGATCTCATTTGAACGAACGGTCCAGTACGTCGTCCATAACCCGACCCCGACCCGATCCAAAACCTATCCAGTCCCCCCCCACTTAACCAAAATGACCCCGTTTCCATTATGGATTCAATTAGAGCCATTGGATTCCAATCATCAGACGACCCTAATTAAATCGTGGATTTAACATACTCAAAACCCTCAGACCCCCTACCCCCAAAAATCAAACCCTTCCCCATCTCTCTCTAACCCAAGAGACACCCCTGTCTCACATCGCCTCACACCACCGTCCGCCTCCCACCAGAAATCGCCCATGGCTGCGGGTAACCACCAAACTGTAATGACCCGACCAATCGTTTTGAGAAGTTAAGCTCAGTTCAGCGGCATAAGGTTTGGAACAACTTCAGAATATGAGTATCGACTTACGTGCAGGGTGGAATTCAGTTAACAGATGGTTTAGAGTCTAATTGGAAGAAGGAATCAAGTTTTGGAAGATTGAACGGTGAAAATTTGACCGGAGTTGGACTTTTGAGTAAACGGCCCCAGAATGAATTTTTGATGATTCCAATAGCTTCCTATGGTGATTTTGGACTTCTCGCATCCGGATTCGAATTTGGAGGTGCGTAGGGTAAATTGAGGCATTTCAGCGAAAGTTGGAAAAGTTGAAGTTTGGAAAATAGAGAAGTTTGACCCATAGTTGACTTTTGTGATATCAGGGTCGGAATGCGATTCTGATAGTTGGAGTAGCTCCGTTATGTCATTTTGGACTTGTCTGCATAATTTGGCGTCATTCCAGGTTGATTTGATTGGTTTCGGCTCGATTTTTCAAAGTTGGAAGATTTGAAAGTTCTTAACTCCGATTCATAGTTAATTTATCGTTTTGGCATTGTTTGATGTGATTTGAGACCCCGAGCAAGTCCGTGTTAGGTTATATGACTTGTTGGTATGCTTGGACGGGGTCCCGAGGGGCTCGGGTGAGTTTCAAATAGGTTTGGGTTGTGTTGCACTTTTGATGTTTCGACGTCGTTTTTTCAAGAAAGAAATGGTACCATATTAATAAAATGAGCTCCAATTTCTATTTTTATTGAATTATTAGATCCGTATAGTAATTACGGAGCTATAGAAAAAAGAATCGTCAAATTTAGAAATCGTATGAGGAAGTTATGCTCATTCTAGTGTCGGAAAAGAGAGATGGTGCTGGTGCTTCGCAAATGCAAAGCTAGGTCCGCATCTGTGAAGACGCGGGTGCGAAAATTGGTTTGGAAATGTGCATATGCGGATATTTTTGTCGCAAATGCGAAAATCCCTGAGTAAAAAAAAAATCATATCGCGTCATTTTAGTATTTTGAGCATATCTTGAGTTCTAGAACTCTGATTGAGGTGATTTTCGCGGCGTTCTTCTCGTCTTTTCATTGGGGTCAGTATATAAGTATAAGTTTCGTATTTTAATATGGTTACAGAAGTTCGTTTTTTCAAATTAATCCATGTTTTGATTGGAGAATTGGGGGGGTTTTATCCAAAACTTTTCTAAAGAGAATAATTGGGTTTGAACTTCGATATGGCATCAGAATTTGATGAAATCAGTATAGTTGGACTCGTAATTGAATGGATATTCGGATTTATAAATTTTTTTGGGTTTCGAGGTGTGGGCCCAGGGTCAACTCTTTGACCGAATTTTTGATTTTGTTAAAGATTGAGACTTTATGATCCGGAATAGTTTCTTATGTGTTTTATTTGTTCTTTGAAGTTAATTTGGTTGGATTTGAGCCATCCGGAGGTCTTTTCACTCGAGAAGTACATATTAGAGCATCGATTTTTCGTCTTTGAGGTAAGTCTCTTACCTAACCTTGTGTGGGGGGCTTCCCCTTAGGATTTGAGTCTTCTCTGTTGATTGTATTCTGTGTACGAGAGGTGACAAGTGCGTGCTCGGATTTATTTGTAGTAAATTGTCCCTTTTGGGCTCTTAGACCTTTGTAATCAGCGAGTATGAAGTTTTTATTAATACGATTGAGTTCCCTGTTGTGAGCACGTGATTTATGCCCTGTACGAATTACTCCAAAAGAAATCCAAAATAAAATAATTGTTTTTTTGATGATTTGAAATTGTTCTGAATTTTTGTGTTATTGCTTGCATTTGTTTGTGCATGTCTATTTGTTTAAATTAATATAAAATACAAAAATATGTTACATTTGCATCTTTTGATTTAATTTTACAGTTAGGATTAATTAAGTAATTTGTTTTACAAAAATAAAAAAAAATCACAAAAAAATAACGTACTTTGCATTTTTATCATTTAAAGGTCTAGTTGTGTGATTTTTATTTTAAATTGGTATTTAATTTTGTGTGTTAATTATTGGTAGAAGTTAATTTGATTTTTTATAATCAAATCTAAGATTTTAATGTTTTAAATTAGGAATTAAAATGAAGAAAAGAATAAAAATAGTAAGAAAATCGGACCGGGCCGTCCAAATTTGACCAAATCCAGCCCAAATTTTATATTTAAACAGGTCCAATTGACCAGACCTCTTAGACGTCCAAAATGACGTCGTTCCATGGCCAGGGGATCTCAGCCGTCCATTGATCATTATCCAACGGTTCAAAATACACTCCTTAATCCGTCCCATAACACGTACCCGTTACCCGATTCAGACCGACCCCCTACTTACCCAAACGACGCCGCTCTCATTAAGTTAGTTGATCCAGGCCGTTGATATCATTTGATCAAACGGCCAGGATTAATTCATCCCCCTACTATATATTCCTAAAACAAACCCCACCCCCTATAGCCAAACCCCACCCCATCGTCTTTCTCAGAGACTCAAACGAGTCTCCTGTAACGCCGTCGTAGACCACTGTCAACCACCCACCAGAAATCGCCTCACGGCGGTTTCGGTGGTCCAATGACCCTCATCTTTACACCATCGAACCCCCATGACCTCCCCGTCCCAACCCCCATACCAGTTTC
>MU745672.1:0-13126 GCA_026770625.1 Nicotiana glauca
CAACTCATGACTCATGAGGCCTAGTAACCTAGGCTCTGATACCAACTTGTCACGACCCCAATCCCGGTCGTGATGAAGTCTAACATAATTGCTAGGCAAGCCCGACTAATTAAGACTCACAACTCAATCACACCACCATTTCCAATTTATAGTATTAAATTATCGGTTGACAAGTCTATTAACCAATAATCTAGATAGAGACAATATGAATCACTGACTTAGCCAACATCTCCCAAAGACCTAAGGTCATGAGTCTAGAGCCTCTAAGATAACAAAATAATACATCCTCAGTAATACTGATGTTCTAAAATGCAGAATAATAAAGGAGTATGGGAGAAGTCGAGTCCTGCGAACGTCAGGCAGCTACCTCGACAACTCCTGAGAAGCTCTGAAGCAGCAAATAGCTCAACTATGCTCCCGGGACACCTGAATCTGTAACGTGGTACAGGGAGTAAAGTGAGTACTTCCAACTCAGTGGTAATAAGTGTAAATAATAACCGAGTGGTAAGAAATCATGTAAGAACACTCCATCATGATATATAGTACAGTACAATCTTTTGAAAAAAATATTAAAACCGTGAAAATTCTTTAGAAACAACTAGATCAGTTTAAAAATCTCTTTTGAAAATATTCTTTTTCCAACATTAAGCATATGAATGCGATATCAGGTAGTGCAAGTCCGCACACAAGTCAGCCCCTCGGGCACACCACTCTATTTACAAATAACACCAGGGTATCTGGAACACAGTGCAAGAAATAACATGGATGTCAATGATATGAGAGTGCTAAATTTCATACCACGTAGTACAAAAAGGAATCAATGCGTGAATGCAATGCAATGCACATGACCACTACGGCGTACAACCCGATCCATTTGGGTACCCGCACTCACTGTGGGGGTTCAGACTCCGGAGGGGTTCCTACAGCCCAAGCGCACTATCATCGTAGCATTTGCTGCGGCTTACAGGCCGATCCACAATCAGTCCAGTTATATGCATGTAAGCCACACGGGTACAATCAATTTATCATTTTCAGTTCCAATTATTAGGAATTATAGCTTAAGTGTTTAAGACTTTAGAAATTTACTAATCATTTTGAGGCAATGTTTAACTCAGGACTGATATCATGAAAACATGCTAAGAATCATGGAAACAGTGATAATAATCCCTAAGGGATCCAAATAATCGACACGAAGCCCAAAACATGGCAATCAGCCAAATTCATGATAGCATCAAGTAGGTTTTAGTCAATCACGCAGTAAAATCAACAACCGGTATGGACCAAGTCACAATTCCTAACAGTGCTCTACCCCACGCTTATACCTGGCATGCAAGTCACCACAATACAACACTATGATGTGCAAATCCGGGGTTTCAAACCCTCAGGATATCATTTACAATTATTACTCACCTCGAAACTGTGAAATCTCTAGATCTCGACGCCTTTGCCCCTCAATTCGTCCTCCACACGCATCGAATCTAACAAAAATCAGAGCGAATGCATTACAATATTCTAAGGGAACAATACTCAATCGAAAACAATCGAAAAATATCAAAAATCTCAAAACTAGTAAAACCCGAGCCCCGAGCCCGCTTATCAAAAAATTACAAAATTCATATCACCGGAATCCTCGTCTCGCCACGAGTCCGTACATATAAAATACACAAGAATCGCAGTCCATTTGACCCCTCAAATTATCAATTTAAACCCTCTTAGGTTTCAAGCCCTAACCTCTATTTTTACCCCTTAAATCCTTGGATTTTAAGTGTTTAAATCCTTGTTTTTACACCATAACAACATTATTCGAGTCTATAAATTCATACCTGATGGAATCCCCTTCGAATCCTCTCCAAATCTCCCAAAATCGCCTCTTCCCAAAGTCTAAAATATTTTCTTAACTTCTGAAATTCGCGAACACTATTTTACTAAAACCCTTCAGCAATTTTTGCTTCTGAGGTTCCCATAGCCGCTTCTGTGGTATCGCTTCCGCGCTTAATTATCCAATTATGCAGTTTCTCACTTAATTTCCCAGGACCGCTTCTGCGACACAGAAACACGCTTCTGCGGATCTCTAAGTCCGCTTATGCGGTTAATACTCAGCTCCTGCGACCCCGCTTATGCGGAACAAGTTCCGCTTTTGCGAAACTTCACCACCCAAGCCAAACTCTCTTCTGCGCTCCTTCATCCGCTTCTGTGGAACCGCTTCTGCGGTCCATTTCCACAGAAGCGGAAATACCAGCAGACAGCAAAATAAACCTAAAGCCAAATTCAAAAACTTCTCGTTTTAACACTCGTTCTCACCCCGAGGCCCACGGGACCACAACCAAAATCGCATACATGATCTAATACCTTATACAAGCTTGGTCGAACCTTCGAAACACTACTTTTAACATAAAAAATCCTCAATTATCATCAAATCAAAGCCTAAGTTCTTCAAGAACTTCCGAAATGCATTTTCGATCAAAAGTCCAACCAAACGATGTCCGAATAACCTGAAAATTTGCAGACGTATCCAAAATCACCTAACGAAGCTACTGCAACTCTCAAAATTCCATTCCGACCCTCGGATCAGAATCTTGCCTATCAACCGGAATTCGCCAAAATCCAAATTCGCCAATTCAAGCCTAATTCTACATTGGACCTCCAAATTCAATTTCGATCGCACTCCTAAGTCACAAATCATTCCCCGAAGCTAACCAAATCACCATAATTCACATCTGAGCCTTCTAACTATATAGTCAACTTCCGGTTGACTTTTCCAAAACGAGCTTCCTTCTAAGAGGCTAAGTGCCTCATTTCCAACTAAAACCAACTCAATTCTATCCGATTCATTCAACTACTGATATTGAAGCATAGAACAACATAATATGGGAGAAACGGGGAGGTTCGTCACATGTATTGCCGCCAGAAGAAACCAAAATAAGTAAATTATGTTAGTTTGAGAAAATTGGGAATACCAGAGAGGCTAAATCATCAGTTTCTCATGTTTTAAATTAACTCAATCCATATAGTATGACTTTAGTTCTTTTCTATCATATTATTATTTTATTATCATTATAATTCAAGATGAATTGTTATCTCATATAGAGCTATTTCTAAATAAATATGTATCTACAAATGAAGCTCTTTATGATTTTCACCACGAGTTATAAGTAGGAAGGGATTTAATATTGTAATGATGATGATGTTTAAATAACAAATGAAGTTAAAAAAATTAGTAAATAAAGAATTTTTTAGATTTATTTATTTATAATTTATCCCTTTTGCATCATATATTGTCACGACCCAAAATCCACTACGGATCGTGATGGCGTCGGACACCGCTGTCAGGCAAGCCAACTAAATTATCAATTAAATTCTCTTTTAATACTTTTGAAAATTTAGGATTTTTACTTTCATTTTTCATAATTAAAACAATCTCTACTTCAATTCAAATTCAATAATAACCAGTTAGTACAATTCTTCCGAAAACCATCCCAGAACCCGGTGTCACAAGAGCATGAGCATCTATTGATAAGGAAATAAAAATACAACACCTGTCCGAAATACATTGGATAGGAAATAAATACAACATGCTAAAAGGAACTACACTAGCTGCGGGTCGTCTCGAATAGTGCAGCTCACCTAGTCCCAGAATCATCCCCGCTGCTACGCCCAATAGATCACTAGAGTTACTTTTACCTGTGCAACAAAAATGCACAGAAGTATAGTATGAGTACGTAATCAACGTGTACTTAGTAAGTATCCCATCTAATCTCGAAGAATTAGAGACGAGATGGTCAACTTTGACACTTACTAGTGGTCCAATAATAATATACTAAATGTGCGAGAAAATCAGGGATTTTTATATAGTAGTTCTAACTCAAAAAGCCAGAAAATAGGCAAGACACCTTCAACAGATAATAAGGATTTTTAAGGTTTACTTTTCTTTATCTTATCATTTATATCAAGCCATGAAAGGAATTATTCAATTTAAGGATTCTCATGCAATTATATATATATCATCACACCGAGGCGATGACCCGATCCAACAGAAATAAATTATGCACTTGCCGAGGGTCGACAGTGCACCTATAGATGCATCTATTACCCCGCTCGCAAAATAATCTGCGACACGATCAACATAAAATAAACACATACCCTGCTCGTGAATCATGCATGCGATGCAGGTACACATAGAGATACATGCTTAAACAGTCAAGTAAGAACTTATCGGGGGATATTTATCAAAATAAAACAAATATTTATTTAACAAATTTTAAGAAGTGTAGTTTAACCCCTTTAGAGATTTATTTACTAATTCAATGTGACTTAAGCAGTTCAAGCTATCATTGGGTTTACAAATAAACCAAGTATACATGCTTTTGGGTCCTAGCTACCCGGACAATAGACTAATAGTAGCTACGCATGGACTCTTGTCACCTCGTGCGTACATTAGCCCCCGCAAATAGGAGCGCTTAATCAATTATTTTACCAATGGGGACAATTCCCTCTTACAAGGTTAGAAATGAGACTCACCTCGCTCCGACGATCCATAACCGACATTCCGCACCCCTCCAAAGGTTCTAATTGATGCACCACGCTTTAAAACTAGCCAACGGTTACACAAATCCATTAATATATACTCAATTATTCATCACAATCTAATTTATAGCAATTCCTATCTCCGATCAAAAAGTTGACCAAAACGCCCTCGGGCCCACGTGCCCGAAATCCAAAAATTTTCAAAGATAAACTTTACCCATAAACTCATGAACTCAAATATATAATTTTCTCTAAATTTCCTACCCAAAATCGTGGCTAATTTCCAAGAATATAATTTTCTAGGTTTCCACCAAAACCTCAATTTTTATACTAATTTTCATGCCCAAATCCATACATAATTGTTGTATTTAACTCAAAATAGGTGGGGATAACTTACCTTAATATTGATGACGAAAATACCCTCTTGAAGATCCCCAAAAATCGCCCAAGCCATGAAAATGTGAAAAAGAATAGCCAACCCCCGATTTTTAAACATTTTGCTGCCTCCAGGTACTTCCACTTCTGCGGAAAAATACAGCATTAGCGTTTCCGCTTTTGCAGACAATCCGCCGCTTCTGCGGCTTCCCCTGTACTAGCCCCTTTCCGGTTCTGCGACGCGCCAACCATAGATGCGGCCCCACTTCTGTGGACCTTTGATCGCATCAGCGGTCCTCCCCAATATACTCCCAACTGTTGTGCGACCATTTCTTCACAGATGCGGTCCCGTTTCTGCGGAACCTTGTCCGCATCTGCGGAACCTTGTCCGCATCTGCGGTCTCAAGCCTTAGACCAAAAACCGCTTCTACGACTCCCCGTCCGCTTCTGCGGTGAACCAACCGCATAAGTGAAAATACCAGTAACTAGATGCCTTCAACTCTCTTCCAAATTCCAATTTCGATCCGTTAACCACTCGGAATCCACCCGAGGCCCCCGAGACCTCAACCAAACCTACCAACCAATCCTAAAACACGTTACGGACTTGCTCGAGGTGTCAAATCACATCAAACAACACTACAAGCACGAATCAACCCCCAATCCAAACTTAATGAACTTTAGAATTTCAAACTTCTACTTCTGATGCTTAAACCTATCAAATCACGTCCGATTGACCTCAAATTTTGCGCACAAGTCATATTTGATATTACGTACTTACTCCAACTTTTGGAATTGGATTCCGACGTCAAACTTCTCAAAAACCTTCAAATTTTTATCTTTAGCCAAATGCTCCAAAATGACCTACGGACCTCCGAATTCACTTCTGATCGCTCCCCCAACTCCATAATCACCATACGGAGCTTTTCATAGTCTCAGAATCCCAATCGGACATTGATAACTCTGAAATACATTTCAAGCAAAACATAGGAAATTTCTTCTAAAATGCCAACTTCCACAATAGGCGTCAAGACGCTCCCGGGTTATCCAAAACCCGAACCGGGCATACGCCCAAGTCCGAAATAATCATACAAACCTACTAGAACATTCAGATCCTGATTCCGAGGTCCTTTACTTAAAAATCCAATCTTAGTTCATTCTTTTAATTTAAGCTTCTGAAATAAGAATTCTCTTCCCAAATCAATTATGAACTTCCCAGAACTTAATTCCGACCACGCGTTCAAGTCATAATACTTGAAATGAAGTTTTTCATGGCCTCCGACGGCTGAACGGAGCGCTAGGACTCAAAACGACCGGTCGGGTCATTACATATTATTTGTAGCACGACTTATATAATTATAATATTTGAGTATCATTCAAAAGATATATGATAATTATATGAGTTGTTTATATAATTACAATTAAATGTTACCACAATTAGCCACTACCCAATGCATGTTATACAAAAGAAACACATGTCAAACCTGATTGTGCCCTCTTAGAATAAAGAAACAGATAATAATTGACTAACTCATCCTTCTTACAAAAACAGGAACAATTTATCACAAACCACAATCTTGTGATACAAATATTAATGCATATTATTAAGTTTTAATGCATCATATATGCCTACTTACTACTGAATATAAGCCCGTGAATTTTAATAATCAAATTCTTTAGTGTATCCTTCGAAGAATTCGGGTTTGACCAAATATAAAATTTTATTGTCAAATATATCTATCAACATATATAAGTAAAGTAAGTGTCATCTTAAAGGACAAATTAAAAGTGAGCATGTACTTACCTTGCATTCCTTCTCTTCATCTATGCCTTGAATAGTATTGAAGGAGGGATCCTAACAAATATAAAAAAGTTATTGAGTTCGAAAAAGAATTCAAATAATAGATTTGACAAAAATATGCAACTTAACTTCATGTTTCTGCTATTGATTATCCCATGAATATGCACATAGAAATTAAAAAAATACACGAAGAGCAAATAAAAAAGTTCAAATTTGAAAATAAAAAATATAAAAGCAAACATGATATATGTTGTAGTATATCACTGAGAAACATATTTGAGGATACATATGTTTGGTGCACAAATTCTTCAATCGAGTTTTGGTACTGATTATCCCATGAATACACACATGCAAATTAAAAGACAGAGTTACCAAAACAAACTTTTAATATCTTTCATCTTATAGAACCTATTCAATCGAGAAAGTAGCGTCTAACTTGTAACAATATGGTTCTTCTAAAATATTGCATTCTTGAATTTTAAACCCTTGATTCAATTTTTACAGAAATCGTATGGTTTCTTGAATGTTTTATAGCAGTGAAAGATTTGAATTTAAGAAGACTATCAATAAGAGAAATAGAAGTTGGGCGGCAGTTTAATTTTGTGAATTTCATGTGCGTATGTTTCATGAGTTATTGAGCAACTGTCCATTTTTCCTTAGATGGGTTTTGTGTAGAAAATTGTGGGAAAGTGGGTTTAAAATATGTAATTTCTTTTGTTTTAATTTACAACAATTTTCTCTTTTTAAAGTGAAAGAGTACGCTTTAAAATTAGTTAATGTGTTATAATTAAAGAAATATGAAATTTGAAGTACATAAAGCTGAAATTTTAAATTAAATAAAGCTCTTTGAAAAAAGCTCGCTCGTCATGGTTCAACGTTAAAGAGTAAAAAATGTATTTCTAAAATGTGCAACTTTTAATTTTTGATTTTTTAATAATAGTGTAAATTAGATTTATTTTTTAAAAGTTAAAGATTAAAAAATATATATTTAAAATCAGTTTATTTTTAAAAATAAAAGAATTTTTGAATTTAAAAAAATAAATAAAGAAACCTAAAATTTGTGAAGAGTTGTTAATTTTTCCAAAATATTTTATAGTTTCTATTTTTTTGGTGGATTGTCCTAAAGTGCCAAGTGGCGTAATGATAACGGAAAAGGGTCAAATATGCCGCTATACAATTGAAAAAGGTCTAATATTGCCTGCCGTTATACTATCAGTCCAAATATATCTCTGACATCACAAAAATGATACAAACCTACCCTTCCTCTGTTAACTGCCTTCTGATGACAATATTTCATTGCCACCTCACCATTATACTCCCATTTTCATCCCTTCCCCACAACCTTTCTTTCCGGTTCATTTGAAAAAAAATCGCAGATCATATACAAACAAATTATATCAAAAGAAACGCTAACAACTAAAGATAATATGAAACAATGTGAACCGAGAAAATTCTGATTTGCTATCAAAATTCATACTTATACGAACGAAAATACATTTTATTTTACATAAAAAAACTAAGCAAAGATACATGCAAACTAGTTTACGGTTTCAAAACTGACCATGGTGAGAAAGAAAAACAACCTAGACACGAGAGTTAACGTTTTTTTTTTTTTGTTTCTTTCTCTTCAACCACATTTCTGTAAGGCGGCCATTTTTTCTCTCTTTACATTTTATGTTAAGTGCGACTAATTTTCCCTAAATAGGTCTTACAATAATGCCACGTGGCCCAATTAAAAATCACCACGTCATTAAATGAAAGACCCATCCCTATCGTTCAGTAAATAGTTTATAAATACCCTCCGTCCATCTATCCTTTTAAAAAACACACTCCATCAGTTCTGCCGTTAGTCGCGTGAGTATTTTTGTTAATAGAATTAACTTCGTGTATTTTTTTGGACTGGTAGATGGACGGAGTGTATTTTTATGGACGGATAGATGGTCGAAGGGTATTTATAAACCATTTAGCAAATGGTAGGGATAGTTTTGGCCTTTTTTCGTAAATTATATTATTAGATTTGCGTGATAGATAAATTATATTATTAATAGTTTTATTTTATGATGTATTTAAATTTTAGTATTATTATAATTTATTATACAAATATAAATATTTATTTATAACATGTGCTAGTTTAACTGAACTGATACAATAGCCTACCATAACCGTTGCAATAGGACACACATGCCATTCCAATAGACAATGTCAACTGTTGCAATATGTCCTATAAACTGTTCCAAAATGATCTATAAACCGTTCCAAATACAAATATAACTGTTACGATAGCTTAAAAAAACCGTTGCTATACCCAACATAACCGTAGCAATAACTTATATAAGTGTTGCTTTAAATAATATGGTAACAGTTAAGAACCATCGTATAAACCATATAGTAACGATTTTAAACCGTTCCAATTGAAAAAATAATCGTTCCAGCAGACAAAGGGAAAACCGTTGCGATAGACGTATGTAGACATGTGATTTTTTACCCTCCCCAAGATTTTTTATATTTTAGTGTAAATATTTAGTTTAGGTTTAGTATCGCTCTCTTTACCTTATTTTATCTAAAAAAAATTAATTACAAAAAAATATTTTCCCTTATTCTAGCTAGTTGATATTTTGTCAGTTAGGTTTATTTTTGAAAAAATAATACAAAAATAGTCTTGGCATTTTATTTTTCAAGCAAAGATAAGAAGAAAAAGTTCAAAAAATATTTTATATTTTATTATATATTGAGTAATATTTAAATGTCATTAATATAGTAATTATTTATCTTCTCTAAACATTTTTATTATCTTAAATATACTATTATCTTTTTAAAGCTATTTTAATTCATCTTTAGAATAAAGAAAAGAAATGAAGAAGAAAAGAAACCAAAAGATATGGTCCAACCCAATTACCCTTAGCCCATTCTTCCAAACCCATTAGCTCACTTAAGTGCAAAATTTAATCATATCCATCTATTTTCTTCTAATCCAATGGCCATAATCCTTCCCACCTCTATATAAAATACCCAATTATAGAAACTCTAGGGGAGTTTTTTCAATCCCTATGCCTAGAGCTAACCTAAAAAAGCCTATCCGATCCCTAAGAGCTCACATCCGCCGCACATCTTCCACATAAACACCATCTCCTCATAGAATTTAGAGGAAGAATCCAATTAAGTAAATGAGAGATTAGGCAGAAAAGCTGTCGTAAACATGAAAACTTTTTATCATAATTCTTCAATAGCTGAAGACCAGTTCCAGTGACCAGCTTCATGGTCATAATCCGACGAGCTTTCAAAACCCGCGAGTTCGCGGAAATTGCCGTTTGAGGTCGCCGCTCCGAGCCCGCTTGAGACCTGTTAAGTTTTGGGTTTTGCTCAATATGGTACAAAGCCAAGGTGAGTGTTTGAATGCTTGAGGTAGCCGGTGAGGTCCAGATTGAGCGTCGGGGACGATCGAGGTGGCTGTCCGAGGTCCATGTTCCGTCGTTCATCCGCGATCCGGATCCGTCGAAGCTGTTTGAATTCCATGTAAGTTCTGTCCTCATTCGAGTTGTAACTGGTACCATCCTTCCATAATGCAAACTTGGAGATTTTTGTATCATAATAGAGTGAAGAAAGTTTAGTCCAAAAAGGTCCGTCTGATTCTTCTTTTGTAATTCGTATACTGACCTCCTCGATGCTTCTGATGTTAATGTTTAGTTTTGTCATTTGATAATCTGTTGTTCTAGTTGATATTTTTATCCATGTTAGAAAAACTATTCTGTTATTATATGAGAACATTATATCTAGATGTAATTCGTTTAAGTGGGCTTACGTCATTACTATTATTTGTTCCATTAACATTTTTATATTTTTCCTTTCACGTCAGATTTATCTTAGGAGCTATAAATTAATGATATGGAAGATTTATGGTCATATGTTAATTTTTGGAGATTTTCTTAGCGTTAATGGGCCAACATTGGGATTGGATTCAATTTGCTAGATGTTAGGTGCACGACCCATTGCTCTTGGTATTGGACACAGTATAGGAATTGGGTTGCTATTCGTCAACTGAACCACGTCAAATTAGATAATGCATGGCTCTCATTTTAATTAAGTGTGGTTTAATCATTTAGAACTCGAGGCGTGCCATTTAGCAAACTTTCATGGCCCTCGCAAAGTTGAAATGCGTAGTTGCTCTAGGCGCGTATTTTAATAATCTACTTTCCTAAACTCGGGTGCACATTTATGTGACCCAAATCCAAATCTCAATGATGTAAAATATGTCAAAAACTACGGGTATATTTATGTGACGTGGTTCGAGACGTGTTTTAATAAGTTGCAATCTTCTTTAACAAAAATAATTAAATAAAGCCGTTAAAAGTTAAAATTTTCACATTGGTTCATAATTGTTTAAAATCAGATAATGTAAGCCTAATATGACAGTTGAGCGACCGTGCTAGAACCACGCAACCCGGGAATACCTAACACCTTTTTCCGGGTTAACAGAATTCCTTACTCGGATTTTTGGATCACGAACTGTTAAACAGAGTCATCCTTTTCCTCGATTCGGGATTTAAACCGGTGACTTGGGACACCATAAATCTCCCAAGTGGCGACTCTGAATCTCTTAATAATATAATCCCGTTTCGATTGTCACTTCAAGTTGGAAATAACTCCCTTTATTATACCCTCCCTTCACGGGGTGTAGTAAGTAAAAAGGAGGTGACATAACTCTGGCAACTCTGCTGGGGACATAGACCCAGAACTTTAGTTCAGGGTTTAAGAATTAGAGCTCGGAATAATTGTTGTATTTGTTTATATCTGATTTTCCTACATGTTTATGCTTAATGTGTTAAATGTTTACCGCTTTGATATTATCTGAATTGTATATAAACTGTGCCAAAAACCCTTTTCTTCTCACCTCTGGGGATGTGCTTACTGGTTGAGATTCCCTATTCTGTTAGTTTCAATACCTTGAAATAAGAAAGAGGCAGACAAGTTACTAAGCCGGATGGCCTTTTCGTTCCCGATATGTAGCCCCCTCCTCGACTCGAGTTGTCCATTCGGGTATACAGTCTAGAACACATACCTAGGTTTTGACCCTAGAATAACTTGACTTCATGCCGGATCCCTAGTAGGAGCGTTTATTTGCAACACGTGCATATGACTTAGGGGACTCAACACAGGGGTTGGGTCCGTCTAGGACAGGTAACCAGATATGATACGACCACCATGATGCATTTTACGTGTTGCATTTATTTGTCTCGGGCCTGCATGCTGACCGTTTTTTTGAATATCGAGGATTTTGCAAAATTGAGAAAAAGAGAAAAAGAGAGAAATATCAGTGTAAAGAATTAATTGTCTAGAAAAACCGATGCCCAAATGCTGTTGAAACTCTGTCGAAAAAATGCAAATGTTTTGTTTGTTTTACTAAAAGCAAAGGAAAAATATAAAAAGAGTCTTTATTTTAGCTTGGGAAAAATAGGTTGTTTATTTGTTTATTGAAAATAAAAAAATAAAAAAAAGAGGTCGTTATTATAAAAAATGAAAATGGACAGGAGTTTCGCTTTTGAAAGTAGTTTTGTTATTTGCTTTTGAAATGCTAAAAAATAAAAATGAAAAAGAGTCTAGTTTTAAAATAGTCAGTTTATTCGCCCGAACTACGCTGGTTTGATTCTCATCGGTTGTGAGATACGTAGGCAACCCTTGACGGGTCCAACCACCATTTTGCAAAAATAGCCAAAAAATATCAATTTTTATTTTTGTCATAAATAAATTAGGTGATACCGTTTTGCCAAAATAGCCGAATGTCCCCAAAAGGGCGCCGGAAGGTTGTTTGTGCAAAAACGGCCACCCTAAGTCATTTCCCAACGGTTAGCGGGCACAAACTTAAAATCTTCTCCTCGAAGTGCTGAATGGCCGTATCGGCAAAACTGGGCTTTATTTTTGGAAGTTAGAATTGAAAAAAAATAGTGTCTTTTTCTTTTAGGTCATAAATAAGTGATTAAACCACCTTAATAAATGTGCAGGATGAGCACGACTCAAAATGAACCATTTTTGCATAAAATCCCTTTGGATTTACGTCTGTGGTGGAACAATTTAGGCGGAGAAGGGCAAGATGAAGTCAATAAACATTTGAAAGTGCTTACCGGTTTGCTAGATATTGTGCCTCGGGGAGATATTATTAGAGCATTGATTACATGTTGGGACCCAGCGCATAACATGTTTTATTTTTCAGAGTTTGAGCTTACCCCGACATTAGAGGAAATAGCTGGCTACATTGGAAAGATTGAGGTCCCTTTAAGGCATAAGTACTTGATTGCCCCAAGAGTTGTAGCTGTGCACAGATTTCTAGACTCTTTGAAGATAGTCAGAACCGTCCATAACACAAATTTGGCAAATAGCTTTTGTACTCTAAACTTCATATATCATCACTGTGGTCATATCGGGGGGGGGGGGGGT
>MU745672.1:13404-27075 GCA_026770625.1 Nicotiana glauca
TGTGACGACCCAACCCGTCGTCTCATGTGTTACTGCTCTGTTTTCCCCGTCTATTGCTTCTTCATGTTTCGTTATCAGTGTTTTGTGTGTTAGAATTTATTCGGGTTATTTTTGGTTGAAAATAAGGCACATAGCCTCTTAGAAGGAAGCTTGTTTCAGAAAAGTCAACTGGAAGTTGACTGTGTGGTTAGAGGGCTCGGATGTGAATTCCGTCGGTTCGATTAGCTTCGAGGGATGATTTGTGACTTAGGAGAGCGATCAGAATCGAATTTGGAGGTCTGGTGTAGAAATATGCTTGAATTGGCGAAGTAGGAATTTTGGCGAATTCTGGTTGATAGGTGAGATTTTGATCCGGGAGTCAGAACAGAATTCCGACGGTTGCAGTAGCTCAATTAGGTGATTTTTGATATTTTTGTAAATTTTCAGGTCAATCGAATGTCGTTTGGTCGGGTTTTTGATCGAATATGAGTTTCGGAAGTTTTAGTTTAACTTAGGCTTGAATCCGTCGTGAATTGATGATTTTTATGTTGTTGGGCGTGTTTTTATGATTGGAATAAGTTCGTATGATGTTTTGGGTTATGTTGGTATTTTTGGTTGAGGTCCCGAGGTCCTCGAGATGGTTTCGAGTGGTTAATCGGAGAGGATTTGGCTTTTTTGAAGTTGCAGATTTCAGCAGAAAATGTTGCAGAAGGTTTCCTCTATGAGATCTCATAGGTGGTATTGCGATCGCATAGAAGGTTGGGAGAGGGGCATAATTTTGTTCTATGCAATCGCATAAGGAGTATTGCGATCGCATAGGTTTGGGAAATGGTTCAGTGCGGTCGCGTAGTGTGGTGTGCGATCGCGTAAGAGGATTTTTGGGCCTTGAGGAATTTGTGCTATGCGATCGTAGGGCCTTGGATGCGATCACATAGAGTTATAACTGGGCAGTCAGACCTGTTTTAATGACATTTTATCCGCGACTTGGGTCCATTTTTCCTTCATTTTTGCACACCTTGAGAGCTTGTTGGTAGGAATTGAAGGGGGTTTCATCGGGAACTGATTAGAGGTAAGTCTCGTGGTCTTAATACGTCATTTAATCAAAGAATCTTCCATTAATTCTCTGAATTTGGGTATAAATTGAAGAAGTTAGGGCTTGGATTTTTCTATGTAAAGGTTGGGATTTGGTGGCCCATTTGAACTCCGATTTTGATAAATTTTATATGTACAGACTCGTGGCGAGACGAGGATTCTGGAAATGTGAATTTCATAATTTTTTGAGAAGCGGGCCCGGGGCTCGGGTTTTGGCAACTTCGTGTTTTTGGGTGTTTTTCGAGTCATTTCGATTGGGTTATGTTCCATTAGCCTATTTTGATGTATTCTTATTGGTTTTGATCAGATTTGGCACTCGAGGAGGTCGATTTGCGAGGGAAGCGCAAGGCGAGCTAGGATTTTGGCCGGTTCGAGGTGAGTGGTAGTCATGAATGATATACTGAGGGTTTGAAACCCCGTATTTGCACTATACAGTGCTATGTTGAGATGAAACACGCGTCATATGATGAGCGTGGTGATATTGTGACTGGGGATTCGGACTTAGTCCATCCCGATTGATGGTTTACTGTGCTTATTGACTGAGACTGAGCTTATATCCGAATATTTGGGCTAGTTGCCATGTTTGGGGCCTTGTGCTGATCTGTAGAACCTTAGGGAAGCCTGTGGAGCTAAATGACCCCTCACACGTTGCCAAGGTAATGGATTAAATCCTCCCAGGATGAAATGGAATAAACCTTCATGCAACAATGGAAATACAAACTGCAGTATACCAACAAACTCAAAGAACGGAGCAAAATCACACTTACGAATTTAGAAGAAATTCCGCGAAATAGAATGCAGGATTTTTCAGAAAGAGAGAAGTTCTGTAATTTTTCAGTGAGTGGAAAAAGAACATCCACATATTGATTGACAATTGTTCCAAACATGAGATCGGCTCTTTTGTGGATTGTTATGCGGGTTACCACCAGATTCTGATGGATGAGGAAGATGCTGAAAAGACGGCATTCATCACATCTTGGGAAACATATTGTTACAGGGTGATGCCGTTTGGATTGAAAAATGCGGGGGCAACATACATGAGGGTGATGACCACCATGTTCCATGATATGATACATCGGGTGATTGAAGTTTATGTGGATGATGTAATTATCAAGTCCAGAAAGCAGTGTGATCATGTTAAAGACCTGAGGAAGTTTTTCCAGAGGCTTCGCAGGTAGAGTTGGAGTAGTAAGTTGTAACCCTCAAAGTGACTGGCCCCTCGTTGACAGTTCTCCAAGGCACGGTAGATCTCAGCGACAATCATGGGCACTATGCTGAAAGGTTTCCCTCTAATCCCTTCATTAGTGTCTTGGTGACCATGGCTAGTCTGGTATGGATCCTAGCCTTCTTCATGGGAAACACTATCATTCCCAAAAAGCAGAACATAACGACAAAAACCCTCATGTGGATATGCCCCGATGATGTGAGGGAGAATTCATCTGGATAGGTGCGGTAGGACTTGCTATGACCGTACCTCTCGTACAGATAGTCAAAAGGAATATAGGAGTCCTTCAAACAAGTCAAATCTGAGTTTTTCTTCAACCCCATCATTTTTAAGAAACCCTTACCCTTGCGGTTTTCTGGCGTGAGCAAACCCGGAGTATCCCAAGGAATACCGGCTAACCCTCCTATTTCTTCGAGCAGTGGGGTCATTTCAAGGTCCCCAAATTGAAACACTGACCTATCATTGTACCAGAATAAGGTCGCGGCCTCTATGATTTTGTTGTCCGGTTGAATTTCCAAAAGAGAAGGTAAGTTTCCGAAATACTTGGGGACGAGAGTCTGGTCACAAGAATGAAGGTCTTCCCACCAACATAGCTACCTTGGGTGAATACTGGTTACCATGCCGAATCTGGGATTTCGTGCATCGTTTTCTGCAAAAAAAAGTGTTAGTCCCTTACCCTACCGGATTCGACTATTTAAATCAATAATTAGCATAATGGCATTTAGTTCTCCAAATAAATGCACAAAATATGGTGTTGTCAGTTTGGGTTCCAGGGGAACCCAGTGGACTTTGGACAAGACTATCTTAAAGAGTCATTATGTGGACAACATAACTGACTCGACTAGGTTTAACAGTGATGCATGAGTATTTAAATAGAATAAGATTTCTATGGGGTGCTAGATCGGTACCCTTGAGCATACAACTAAAGAGAGAAAGACACAGAACCATCGACTGCACCGCTGATAGACTAGTTTTATCGCAAATATGCCTTTGCCAAATTTAGGGGGTAATAATATCGGAAGAGCACAACCACTCATTAAGAGTTGCTATGGTGTTTGTTTGGCACGAGTGGAATATGAGGTTGAAGATGCAATTACAAATTGTCACGTATTTTCACGTTCATAATGATTACAATAATTGCTCAAAAATTACAACGGTATTGAAAGAAAACAGTAAATGAAAGCTTTAAAGAAAAAGAAACAAAAAGACAAGTTAGTTTTGAATAAAGGCATTAAACAAAGCAATAAAAATAATAAAAAAGTCACATATAACATGAAGTGGTAAAATCCTAATAAATCCCCAGCAGAGTCGCCATGCTGTCGACGCCCCTTTTTCCTCGCGAAATCGGGTTTACGACATTTTGGAAGACAACTTTATTCCCGTTTGGGAATTGGGTTTTTGGAATTGAAGAGTCTCCACCTAATGAGTAAGTGCATTAGGACACCAAGAGTTTTGAATTTGAAAACCAGAGTTCGGATAAGGGCTAGAAATTATCTCGAGGGGAAGGTGTTAGGCACCCCTCAAGATCTACTAGTGTGGTTCGTGGCCTTGCTATGTTGTGACTTTAAGGAAAACAAGTATACAAATAATTTCACACATAAGGGTTGCAAGCATGTTGAAATTAAGGTCTAGATGGTTCCACAATTTGTTTGAGGGAGGGTCTAAGTGCAGAAAATTAATCGAGACATGAATAAAAAGAAAATTTTAGAAGAAAAGGAATAATGCAGTAAAATTAAGAGGAGTTTGGGGAAGTAGAAACGAAGACATAATTTTATTGATAATAACAAAGTTACATGAAGTAAAGGGGTCCTAGGCTTGTAAAACACATGGGTCATCCACACAACACCGGTAGCCAATCGTATGCATGGTGTTATCGTGTGATCATCATCTCCATGTCTACCCTTCCCACCCCATTAAAGTATTAAGCACAGAATGGTATCGTTACCTACTCCATGCTATTACCCGTGCCACCTATCAGTCCCCGAGGCGTATAGGACTACTAATCCTAAAAGGGAGGGAGCTTGGCTTTTCAGAGGTTTTTAAAAGGATAAAATTCTAGGGCGACAACCAAAGCACATAAAGTAGTTAATAGAGAAATAAGAACAATTAAAGGCTTAAGTAAGCCTCCTCACTTAAAGAACAAACTGTTCAGCATGTCTTACACATACTGATTAGGTCTTTGATTAAAATTAATGTAGGAAAAGTTGATTTACCATATATTTCCCAAATAGGGATTCCAAATTAGTCCTTCTTAGATGTAGTTGTCGAAAACTGACAGTTAATTAATTGCTTAACTATTTGCATGTGTGTTAAATGGGACCTATAGGCATGATATCTATTAATTTAGAGACAGGATGAATAAACTGATTGCAAAAAAGAATTGTTGGTTACAAGATCATAAGTTCTGCGAGTGTTAGACAAATTACCATTGATTTTAGACTTAGGAGTGAGTGGGCGATTCAGGTTTAGTTGATAGTTCCTATAGGAATGCTTTCTAGGTGCCACTGATTCTTTATCGCTGTTTATTGCCATGCAAAGATCCTATAGGCAGGTCATCTATATGTAATTAGGAATTTTAATTCCTATAAGCATATTTGCCTAGTGACATATGCACATGCAAAATGCAGGGAGTCCTATAGGCATATTATCTATATAATATGCAGAGCTTCATCATTGATTTATTGACATGGTATTATTATGAGGTGCAGAAAAATCTATGAGCTTGGTATCTATGTGAAAAATGCGGAATTTGAAGGTGATTACATAGAAATCAACACTGAATTTGAAAGTAATAATCCTATGAACATGATTTCTATATGAAAATGCAGAATTTGAAAGTAATAATCCTATGAACATGATTTCTATGTGAAAATGCAGAACTTGAAAGTAATAATCACATGAATATGATTTCTATGTGAAAATGAAGAACTTGAAAGTAATAATCCTATGAACATGATTTCTATGTGAAAATGCAGAACTTGAAAGAGTAATTATCCTATAGACATGGTATCTACCCCTTTGGCATGCATTCAATCCCACCCCCCATTTTCACTATACCCCAGTGGTTATTACAAAGTTTATTACAAACTTTATTACAGACCAAATGAATCAAAAGAAATAAAATTACATCAGTGATTACATTTGAATCTAATCAGCCTAATCCAGACTCAAAGTCTAATAATAAGAGATAAACCAACTTTCAGCATCGGATTTTCAAATCCTTTCTCTTATTTGGGATGTGTCAAAGTTCCAAGGAACTTCAAGAGTTCCAGGCAATGCTTACACCCCAAATATCATTGCTGAATCAGATTATAGTGTAGTGTGGAAGGGCCAGCTCTAAAATGTCCAAGTTTAGAGGGAACTCAAGGTCCCCAAGGAAAGGCTTATAAGAGGGGCAGGACTTAGAGACTAGGAGTAAGTGTAAGCGCAATGAAAGCGAATTAGGGGGAAGCAAAGGCAGGCTGGTGGTCATGCCTAGCAACTAGGCTGCTAGCACACCCCTGACCAGCCTGTCAGCCTTAGAACTGGGAGTTAAGACTTTATTGAAGGCCAGGTTGCACCTTGGACAGCAATTAGGATGCTGCCAGGCCATAGCTTAACTCATCACACATAGGGGGATGGGGGTAAGGAAGCAATTGTTTATACTAGCAAAAAGAAACAAAGAAATAACATGCAAAACACATAGAACTTTAACATTAACTTTGCAGAGGTTTGAAAGCAAGCATGGATACAGGAACTATAAATAAACACATTAGCCAGATGCTGAAATTAATTTTAGAGCATACCAGTTCAATGAAGCAAGTAGGGAGAAACAGTAGACTTGTGAAAGCCAAAGTGCAATCAAGAAGCAAGAGTATAGGCTTAGAAGGGAGTTGTATTTTCTGTATATTTTTTAATCATGTTTGTATGTTTAAATTGTGTCCTGTATTTATAGTGCAGAAAAGAAGTAGAAATAGGTAAAAAAATAGTTTGAAAAATCAATCACACAACGTTTTCCTTTAATTAAGGGATTCTGATTTCAAACGGGCAAGGTAAATAAGGAAAGGAGTTAATTAAACACTTTTCAAAGTAGTGTAACAAGGGTAAATACATAATCGTTATTTAAGGAAATGGTTTTGACAGTACACGGTCATGCAAATTAAGGAAAGAAAATCAATTGACTGCCAAGCAATCAAGAGTTGAAAATTTTATATGAATGAACCAAGTCAGAAAAAGGTAAAAGGAGGCTTTACTTAAGAAAAATAGTAGCAAACAATTAACCCCCCAAAAAAGGATTCTCATTCGAACACAAGTTGGAAAACCTTTCGAAGAAAAATTTCAACATACATATAAAGGGATTGTTATACTAATGAGAAGAACTCATACACAAAAGGGTTCAAACTTATTACATGGATCCAAAATGAGTTTGAAAGAGTCCAGGGCTCAAATTGAACCCTAGTCCAAACACACAAGACCACATTCGCCAAAAACCCCAAATCCTATTGTTTTCGACTTGAACCAAATGCAAAGAAGAGAAACAAGCAGATACCGTAGAAAGTTTAATATAAATAGAGCAAGGGAATTCATTCGAAACACAATGAGAGTGGAAGAGACAGTAGAGGAAAATACGCTTAAGCAGGAATAGTAAGAACACTTAATGAACATGGTTGAAAAATGCAATAGACAAATCATATCAAGTCATAGTGGAAGGCAAGTAGCAGAACATAGCATGTGAAACATAGCATAGAAATATGGCATAGAAACATAGCATGTGAAATCATAGTAGAAGGAAGAACAAAATACAAAAAATATAGTAGAAGAACATGTAAAAAAAAACATAAGAATATAAAACATACATAAGAAAGGGGAAGAAGAAAAGTCGGAAAACACTAAGCATTTTTCAGAAAACCCTAAATAAAAAAGAGGTGACTTTGAAAGTGATTTTTTTAAAAGATGAATACACACAGATCTGGAGATAATCGGAGAAGAACCTCGATAGTTAGGGTTTCAGATGAACCCTAGAATGAGAAAGACTTCGAAAATGTCCGATCTAAGTCGGATAGGACTGGAAACAGGCCCAGGAGGATAAGATGTGCCGGAGCCAGGCCGGAGATGGCCGGAAACCTCAAGTTGGCGGAGGTCTAGGTGGAGACCTTTGAGGTCTAGCCTCAAACCTTCGAATACCAAGCACACATTAGCGATAGGAGGTGAGTATGAGAGTTTCACAGTTAGATAAGAAATGGAAACCAGCGAGAATTGCAGGGATTAAGGTTAGCATGGGTAGCGACAACTAGGGTTTGTAGAGAGAGGGAGAGGAAGGGGATTCACGGGTGGTGGGTAGAGGGAAATGAATTAGGGTTGGGGTGTTAGGTGAATTAAAAAGGAAAGGTTTAATTTGGGCCATCGATCTTCTAGATTAATGGTTGTGATTAAAGGGGGGATCCGGTCGGGTATTTTTAATTGGGTCAAGGGTTGGGTTGATTTTAAGAATTGGGCCGATCCAGATTGGGTCAATTGGGGGTTTAATATGGCTATAATTGAAATATAAATGGGCTATACATTAAATAGCCAATTTTTTGCTTTTAATTTAATTAAAATAGTTAAAATAATTTTGACAAATTAAAAGCAATGAATTGATTAATAATATATAAATGTTAATTTAAAAATACTTGGAGTAATTTTATAATTGTAAGATGCTATTAATCGCAATATATGCTATAATTGCAATTTTATGCAATTTTAGCTTAAAATGTCAAATAGATTTATGAAAAATATGCGAAAATACCTTAATTATATTGTGATGAAAATATGAGGATGGAAATAAATTACTCACAAAAATGATAGTTTTGGGAATAATTATTGGATTTTGTACTGTTAAAACAAATAATAAAATAATTTTTAAAAGCTTTAAAAATTAGAAAAAATATCAAAAATTCTTGGGCATACTTATATATATGCATGTACATGCTATTTTGAGAATATTTTGAGTATAAAAATAGATAGGGAAAAAATTGGGTATCGACAATTACATCGGCCATCCTTATCACCACAACTCACACCTTATTACTTCGTGTTGCGGCGCGCAACCCGATCCCATCGAACAATCACAATTCACGAACAACACAACAACAATAACAATTCACAAAGAACAACAATAACAATTCTCAAGGAACAACAACAATTCTCAAGGAGCAACAACAACAATTCACAAGAACTTCCATAGCCATCAATCTCATTTCCCTCGTATTCCACAACTCATGTGCATTTTGTGTTACAACAAGAATTTCCCACTAAAAGCCATATATTTATTTAACACATCTATTCCAATTGCATCAATTACTATTTCCTTCCATCATTTGTTTCTCAACTCTTACCACATAACACATTCACAATCACACATATGGTTTATTGCCAATTACTTACACCATTATATCAAGAGATATAACCACGAAAACTCAACCATACCAATCACAAGAATTTAACACACAATCCACGTAGAGATCATATATCAAATACTCGAACACCGAACAAAATGATTTTACAAAGGTCAAAGTTAGTCATACATACCTGGAGCCGAATTCCCCTTTAATTTCTATTTTCAATTCACCAAATAGTCTAGCAACATCAATCTAGTGCACAAGTTAACACATATATCATAGAATCAAAGTTCTTAATCACTACCCGAACATATTTAGGTTATCAACCCTTTATTGTACAGTTCTTTACTCCTACCCAATTCCTCTTACTAGATTTTAGGTTTTAAATAGGCATGCATGTACGTTTTCAACCTCCATTTTCAAGAATCAATGCATGAGACTCCCCCTAGCTCAAAACTAAAAATCAATGAAAAAGGGCTAGGAATTTTAACTGCAAGGATGGGGATGAAGACAATCACTTTGAAATTTCCCGGCCAGGATAGTTTTGAAGGATTAATTTGATGAAGATGAACTCTCTCTCTCTCTCTCAAGAACCCCTCCTCCCTCTCTCTTATTTTTCTTTAGAAAAGTGGTTAAAATAAGGGGTTGGGGTGTTTTATTAAAAAGAGGGCCGGATTTAAGATTTAGAAAATTAAGAGCCCGGGTCAGGTTTGCGGTCGCAATTTGCAATCGCAGATATGAAATGCAGTCCGTAGAATGGACCGCAAAAGTGTTCCAAAAACCTGATTCCACTGTTTGGGTCTGCGGTGGAAATGTGGTCCGCATACAGGGTTTGCGGTCGCATAATGCACTGCATTTTTTACCTCAATGTTATCCAAACCACTGACTCAACTTTGCTGCAGAAATGCGGTCCGCATACTAGATTTGTGGCGTCATTGTGGATCGCAAAATAGCACATTTCTTGAAAGCTTGATTCTTTGATTTTTAAATGCTTAGATTAATACAAAGGGTTCGAACCGTGAAGCATTTTACATATTCCCAATACACAATCGGAACTTGACACTATGAGATACTAGATTTTGAGCACAAATTTTTACGGGCCTTACATCCTCTCCCACTTAAAATCATTCGTCCTCGAATGAGGATCTTGAAAATTAGTTTGTTTTTGAAAACATGATATGCAGACTCCCAATTTTCACTAACTCCCATTTTTTTAAAAAATATTTCGCCAGAGTTGCCTTTGTAATTTAAGCATTTCTACCTGCTAGAGAGACCCCAAAACACAATTCCAAGCACCATTACACAATTATAACTATCCCTACGGCTGGTATACAATTTATTACCTTAACAATTGCATATATTCAATCACTTCAACATACTACTTGCATATGAATAAGTCATTACCAATCTACACTACCATTAGGTGATTACTTATCACATGAGTCTTTATAAAACTTTCATTTACCAAAGAGAGGTTCACATGACTTAAAACAATCACAACACATATAATTCTTGCACAACTTGAGGAATTTCAATAGTAAAGCACTTAGGAAGGAACCAATTTGAGCACAATATCAATTTGTTTTAAGGATAAAAGTTCGCACGATTACTACTAGACTTGTTCAAACAGATGGGGATATTTTTCCTTCATTTCATTCTCCGCTTCCCATGTGGCTTCCTCAACTCAGTGACTTCGCCATAATACTTTAACTGAAGCAACTTCCTTATTTCTCAATTTACGGACTTGCCTATCAAGGATAGAAACTGGAACTTCTTCATACGACAACTCTTCATTAACCTCGATGGTCTCAACTAGCACAATGGTGGATGGATCTCCAACCACTTCCTTCAACATGGACACATGGAACACCAGGTGCATCAATGACATTTTGGGAGGCAATTCCAGCTTACAAGCCACCTGCCCTATCCTTTGAGCGATCCCATATGGCCCAAAATACCTAGGACTTAACTTTCCTTTCTTCCCGAATCGCATGACTCCCTTCATAGGAGATACCCTCAAGAACACCCAATCATCAACTTGAAATTCCAATTCCTTTTGACGAACGTCCGCATAGGATTTCTGGCGACTCTGAGAAGTTTTCATCCTTTCCTTAATAACTTTAATTTTCTCCATAGCCTGGTGCACAATATCTGGCCCTATCAACTCTGCTTCACCCACTTCAAACCACCCAATCGGAGACCTACTCCTCATTTCATACAATGCCTCAAATGGGGCCATCTGAATTCTAGCATGAAAGTTGATATTGTAAGCAAATTCTATAAGTGGCAAGTGATCATCCCAATTAACTTTGAAATCCAAGACACAAGCCCACAACATATCTTCAAGAGTCTGAATAGTTCGCTCGTCTTGACCGTTAGTCTGTGGATGGAAAGTTGTACTGAGATTCACCTGAGTACCCCAAACATTGCTGAAATTTCTTCCAAAAATTAGCTGTAAACTGGGCTCCTCGATCTGAGATAATAGAAAGTGGAGTGCAATGGAGCCTTACTATCTCCTTGATATACAACTTAGCATATTGTTCTGCAGTATCGGTGAACTTGATTGGCAAGAAGTGAGCTGATTTGGTAAGTCGGTCCACTATTACCCAAATTGAGTCGATCTTGCGCTGAGTGCGAGGTAACCCCACCACGAAATCCATTTGATAATTTCCTATTTACACATTTGTATTTCCATAAGCTGAGTTAACCTACCAAGCCGCTAATGCTTAGCTTTCACTTGCTGACAATTCGGACATTTAGATACAAAGTCCGCCACACCCCTGTTCATACCTTTCCACCAATAAATTTCCTTGAGATCATGATACATTTTTGTAGAACCTGGGTGCACAGAATACCTGGAATTATGAGCCTCCGCCATTACCCTCTCTCGAAGCTTATCCACATCCGGAACACATAGCCTACCTTGACACCGCAATACACCATCTTCGCCGCCGAGTGAAAATGCTGAAGTCTTGTTATTCAAAACGGCTTCCTTCATCTGAGCCAATGCTGGATCAATAAATTGCTTTTCCTTGACTTCTACTATAAGTGACGATTCTTCTCCATTATGTACCATAACATCCCCCTCGTCTGAGGCCGAAATGCAAACCCCTAAATTGGCAAATGGATAAACCTCCTGAGCCAAGGGCCTTTGATCCGCTCCCAAATGAGCCAAACTACCCATAGATTTCCGACTGAGAGTGTCGGCCACCACGTTCGCCTTCACTGGATGGTACAAAATGTTCATATCATAGTCCTTCACCAATTCTAACAACCGTCGCTGCCTTAAATTCAATTCTTTGTGCTTGAACAAATATTAGAGGATCTGGTCTGAGAACACATCCACATGAACCCTATAAAGATAATGCCGCCATATTTTCAAAGCAAACACAAGTGTCGCAAGCTCCAAATCATGCGTCGGATAATTCTTCTCGTGATTCTTGTGCTGCCTTGAAGCATACGCTATAACCTTCCCATGTTGCATCAAAACACACCCCAAACCAATACTGGAGGCATCACAATAAACCAAAAATCCTTTCGTGCCTTCTGGCAAGGCCAATATTGGTGCCGAGGTCAACCTTAACTTCAATTCCTGAAAACTTTTCTCACAAGCGTCGGACCATTGAAACTTAACTGCTTTCTGCTTCAACATAGTTAATGGGGAGGCAAGGGTAGAGAACCCCTACACAAACCTCCAATAATACCCTTCTAATCCCAAGAAGCTACGAATCTCCGTCGCGGTCCTGGGTCTATGTCACGCCGCAAATTTGAGGGACATGACCGGTGCTCTACTGGGTATCTTCAGTCAAGCGGACCTGGGTGCCTTTAATATCCCACGTGTTACGCCCACATTTTAATTAATTAATAACCAAGTGAAATAGCCATTCATAATTGAAAACACCTTTTATTACAAAACATACACAACATACATGGTTCTCAGCGTGGTTTACATCTTACACCGCCCAATATACAAAATACATATTTGCATAAGTTCGCAACCCATATTTACTGTCTATGGAGCCTCTAAGGATACAAAAGGGTGATACAATACTTGCCGGTAACAAGGCTGCGACTATACCTTACACTAAAAACCAAAACAAGAACTCCGAAATAAAAAGCGGCATGAGCCACGCAAGGCCTCGAGAGGAAAGGGGATGACTAATACATTTGACGGAAAATGAAGGGGAGCTACGATAGGTGGACTGGATTACCTGCTATGGATCCACCTACAATCATGACACGAATGTAGCGCCCCCGGCAAAAGGGACGTTAGTACATTTGAATTGTACGGGTATGTATGAACAAACTTTACTCCAAGTAAACCCGAACCATAAACAAGTAAGCAGTAGTAGTAGAACGGCAATCAAATCCACAAGAAGAGAACAATTAAGCCAAAAGAGTATACAACCTCTCCTCCATAAATAAGTATGTAGTTGTAATATAAATAACAATCAAATCCACAACGAGAGAAAAATCAAATCAACAAATTTACAATCTTTCCTTTTCCCCTTCCACATTTCCACATCAATAGTTTCACAATTGGTTAAAATTTTTATTTCAATGGCGATTTCGATCGCTTGCCAGCCTTATTACCTCGGCCACCCTTATTACCTCGGCCACCCTTATCACCACAACCCACAACTTATTACTTCGTGTTGCGGCGCGCAACCCGATCCCACCAATCAAATCACAATTCACAAGCAACACCACAATCAACAAGTCACAAGAATAACAACAACAATTCTCAAGAAATAACAACAATAATTCTCAAGGAGTGGCAACAATAATTTACATGAACTCCCAAGGCCATCAATACCATTTGCTACCATCACTTGCGTCACAATACTTACCACATAGCACACTCACAATCACAACCTGGTTTATTTTCAATTACTTGCATCATTATAGTGAAGGCAAAACCACAATCACCCAACCATACCAACCATAAGAATTTCACACCAATTCACGTAGAAATCACATACCAAGCACTCGAATACCCAAACAAGGTGATTTTACCAA
>MU745672.1:32674-107988 GCA_026770625.1 Nicotiana glauca
TGTCACTAGGTGTATTTTTCCTTGGTCAACCCAAAACCTATAGGCGAGAGTTAGCCTGATGAGCAGATCATTGGACTTGCACATGTATAGATAATCCATTATCGAGAGGAGATCATTGGATCTCAGCAGTTGCAACATGCTATCAACCTTTGATGAACTTGAAGTGATAAGGAACCCAATGAGATATTATGGAATAACCATGGAGGGTTTGCTGATGTTCCTAATAAGTTCTTCATAGATTTTAACTTGAGAACTTCCCAGATGCTAATGAAAGGCAGAAAAACATGCGAAACTGGAGTTGTGCTATAATAACCCCCAAAGGTGTGCTTGGTCTTTACAGAAAACCTAGTAAGGGTCCTCACGAGGCAGAGAGTGTAACAATGACTCATAGAAGGATATGTTCTCTCATGGTTATCAAACAAGTGCGGGAAAACTAGCACCATGAATTCACTAACTAGAGAACACAGTTAACACATGTTATGGAGGTGTAATGGAGAGATAACATTTGTTATAAGTTGGACTCGCTTATGCTATATTAGCTCCCAACTGCATTATACGACCATGCCACGAGCAAAAATAATACTAGGACAAGGTGAGCTACTTACTGTGGGATGTCCAAGTGGACACAAAAGTTATGGCGACATATGATCTTCAAATGACGGGGACGTGAGGATCTAAATTTTAAGAGACTTTATATTCATGCACAAAGTGACCATTTCGATTGACACGCACTCATGTGAGGTGTTAAGGTATGCTCTTTGTTACTAGGCAGTGAGAAGCTTTCATGTTGGTACTCGCAAGAGAGTAGATTGACTGTTCAAGTCATATAAGCCATATACACAACTGAGTAAAAGAGTGACTCGAGAAGGATCGCAACGCTGGGATGCTTTGCATGGAACTTGACACCACATAGGTAAACGTTACGACAGTGCATGTATAGGGACTAACGAGTAGATTTTGTCCATTTAAATAAAAGATTCTATAAGAATTTCATCGGATATAGTACCTTGGTGAGAGTTTAGGAAAAGCAAGTAGGAAATATCAACACTAGAGTTATAACTCAATTCAAGGCCATAATTATATAACTTAATTCCACAATAATGTAAATAAGAGAATTCATAATAGAGTGGGTTCACGAATAGTGCATCTCATTCAAAAGAGTCCATACACGCAATGTTTCGTTATTCAACACCTCATTGAGACCACATTTATGAGAAATTTTCAATATGGATGTACATATACAAGAGTAGAAATTCTGATTTGACTCACTTAACGACGTTAGGTTGATAGGGCAATAGCTTAATAGATACCCCTCGACTCTACATCTCTAACGTACATAGGTAACATACTGATATCACATATGATCTGATAGTGCAGAGACATAAATAGGGACAAGGACACTCCCCTCTTAGCGATATGTTTTACCAATCCATCCACATCTCAATACATTCTCCTAACAAGTCATTGGGAAAATCCACTCGGACTCAATGGTGGGATCAATCCCTCCTTACATGCATCAAATTCGCGGATTATGGCATCAAGGTTACCAATGTTGAGAATATGACTTAGAGAGAAAATTAGCTCCCTAACTTGAGTTCTATTGCACGATTGGAGTATCAAAGAAAGGTGAAATTCCTAAATGTCCGAATAGCCTCCAACTTATAGATATGGTCGACAACACACTGATAAGAAGGACTCTAGTAGACACAGCTCCGAGACATCCTAGGACACTTTAAAACCTTAGGCTCTGATACCAAGTTTTTCACGTCCCAAATTCGAGGGACATGACCGGCGCTCGACCGGGTATCCCCAGTCAAGCGGACCTAGGTGCCTTTACTATCCCACGTGTTACACCCATATTTTAATTAATTAATAACCAAGTGAAATAGCCATTCATAATTGAAAACACCTTTATACATACACAACATACATGGTTCTGAGCATGGTTTACATCTTACACCGCCCAATATACAAAATACATATTTACATAAGTTCGCAACCCACATTTACTGTCTACGGAGCCTCTAAGGATACAAAAGGGTGATACAATACTTGCTGGTAACAAGGCTCCGACTATACCTTACACCAAAAACCAAAACAAGACTCCGAAATAAAAAGTGGCATGAGCCAAGCAAGGCCCCGAGAGGAAAGGGGCTGACCAATACATTTGACGGAAAATGAAGGGGAGCTACGATCGGTGGACTGGAGTACCTGCTATGGATCCACCTACAATCATGACACGAATGTAGCGCCCCCGGCAAAAGAGACGTTAGTACATTTGAATTGTACTGGTATGTATGAACAAACTTTGCTCCAAGTAAACTCAAACCATAAACAAGTAAGTAGTAGTAATAGAACGGCAATCAAATCCACAAGAAGATAACAATTAAGCCAAACAAGTATACAACCTCTCCTTCATAAATAAGTATGTAGTTGTAACAGAAATAACATTCAAATCCACAACGAGAGAACAATCAAATCAACAAATTTACAATCTCTCCTTTTCCCCTTCCACATTTCCACATCAATAGTTTCACAATTGGTTCAAAATTTTATTTCAATGGCGATTTCGATCGCTTTCCAGCCTTATTTCCTTGGCCACCCTTATTACCTCAGCCACCCTTATCACCACAGCCCATAACTTATTACTTCGTGTTGCAACGCGTAACCCGATCCCACCGAGCAAATCACAATTCACAAGCAACACCACAATCAACAAGTCACAAGAATAACAACAACAATTCTCAAGAAAAACAACAATAATTCTCAAGGAGTGGCAACAATAATTTGAATGAACTCCCAAGGCCATCAATACCATTTCCTTCCATCACTTGTGTCAAAATTCTTACCACACAGCACACTCACAATCACAACCTGGTTTATTTTCAATTACTTGCATCATTATAGTGAAGGAAAAACCACAATCACCCAACCATACCAACCACAAGAATTTCACACCAATTCACGTAGAAATCACATACCAAGCACTCGAATACCCAAACAAGGTGATTTTACCAAGTTCAAAGTTAGCTATACATACCTTTCTTGAGCTTTCCTTTAATTACTACGATATTCCGGAAACTCTAGCAACTTCAATCTATTTTGAGACATAACAAAATTAACACAAATTAGGAAGGTATTCATAGTTTCAGCTCATTTGAGCATTTTATCAAACACTAGTTGAGCATCTTAATTATTATCTCTCTTTTACAAGGTTCCTTCATTCTCCAACCAAATCTTTACTTAATTATGTTCAATAATCTCCCCATAAACCTAAGTTTTGCATGCATGAATACAAAATACGAATATTCCCAAGAATCACACCTCAATAACCCATCTTATACCCCAAACTCGAAATTAAGTCTAGGGTATAGAACCTTACCTCTTAGATGAAGAACTTGCGGTTGGGTTCTTTGATTCCTAAAGGTTGATGCAAGGTTTGGATGATTATGAAGATAGCCCTCTCCTTTCTCTCTTTATATGCTCTTTCATCTCTCTAAAATCAGTAAGAAATTACCCAAAAATGAACCCCAAAGCCTATATATTGAAATGGGGTCGGGTTATAAAAATTAAAAAATTAACCCTCCGATGTCAACTCTACTATAGCAGAATGGAGAGCATAATGAACATGCGGGCCACAGAATGCACCGCAAAATTGGTGCCCAAAACTGAACTACACTGGTTTAATTTGCGGTTTGATTTGCGACCGCAGATTAAAAATGCGGACTGCATAATTGACATTGAGATCGCAGATCTGACATGACACAGGATCGCATTTTCCAGTCTTTGGTAATTTGATCATAACTTTGTGTATGAATGTCTAAATGACGAACGGTTTGAAGCGTTGGAAACTAGACTCAAAGAACTTTCATTTAATATAATATTCACCACATAAAACCTTATACATATTTATATATGCAGGTTTAAAGTGGAGCCTTGTGCGAATCCATTTGAATTTTAGCCTATTACAAAAATTTTCCCATTTGGCATACACTTAGGCTTCCATTTGGACCTCACATCACTTACCATAAGACTTATACTCATATTTACCAAGTCCAATTGATGTCCACCATGCTAATAGAACATAAAATATAATAATTAGCCTACGTGGCACCACGAAATCCTAGATTACTTAGCGAAATTTTTCGGGGCCTTACAGTCTAGGCCAATCTTTCACTACTGCAATCTTCTGGGGATCCACCTTAATCCCTTCACTGGAGACAACATGACCCAAAAAGGCAACAGTCTCCAACCAAAACTCACATTTTGAAAATTTAGCATACAACTGGTGCTGATGAAGAATCTGCATAACTGTCCTGAGGTGAGTAGCATAATCCTCCCGGCTCCACGAATAAACAAGGATGTCGTCAACGAAAACAATAACGGATGAGTCTAGAAATGGCTTGAAGACCCGATTCATAAGATCCATAAAAGTTGCGGGGGCGTTGTTTATCCCAAAAGACATGACCAAGAACTCAAAGTGACCATAGCGGGTTCTGAAAGCGGTCTTGGGAATATCCTGCTCCCTAATCTTCGATTAGTGATACCCTGACCGTGATCAATTTTGGAGAAGAACCTTGCACCTTGCACCTTGCAATTAGTCGAACAAATCATCTATCTGAGGCAAAGGATATTTATTCTTGATAGTGACTTTGTTGAGCTGCCGATATTCAATACACATCCGGAGCGACCTATCCTTCTTCCTGACAAAGAGAACCAGAGCACCCCATGACGACTCACTCCACCGAATGAACCCCTTTTCTAATAAATCTCTCAGCTGCTCCTCTAACTCCCTTAACTCTGCTTGAGTCATTCTATATGGTGGAATAGATATTGGCTTTGTATCTGGCAATACATCAATCCCGAAATCAATCTCCCTATCTGGCGGAATCCTTGGAAGCTCGTCCGAAAACACTTCAAGAAACTCATTCATGACTGGCACGGACTCGGGGGTAGACACTTCTGAAGTGGGGTTCGCCACCCGGACCAAATGATATATACATCCCTTCTTAATCATCTTTGAAGCCTTAAGGTAGGAAATAAACCTACCCTTCGGCACCACACCATTTCACTTCCACTTGATAACCGACTCATTAGGGAACTCGAGTCTCATGACTCTCGTTTGGTAGTCATGTTTAGCGAAGCACGAATATAGCCAGTCCATTCCCAAAATCACATCAAAATGCACCATTCCAAGCTCGATAAGATCGACCGTGGTAACACGACCACACACCATGGCAACACAATTCTTATAAACTCGCTCGACTGTAATAAAACCACCAACCGGAATTGATATGAAGAACGGCTCATGAAGATGTTCAGGTTCTATCCCAAAGCTTGAAGCAATGAATGGGTGACATAAGACAAAGGGGATCCCGAATCAATAAGAGCATAACAATCAATGGCCTGAACAGACAAGATACATGTAACCATATCTGGAGAAGCCTCTGCACTCTGGCGACCACTCAAACCATAGAATTGGCTGGGACCACTTCTTCTACGAGCTCCACACCTAACTGTACCACGTACTGCTGGGGTTGGAGGATGCACAGATAATATGGCGACTGAAGAACCGGATGACTGAGCAAGTACCCTACCGATGCCCTGACTGGGCACACAATAGTTCTGCTGGATATGACCTCTCACCCCGCATTTGAAACACACCGGGATATCCAAATAACAAGTCTCTGTATGGAACCTTCCACACTTGGGGCGTGAAGCCCTCCCCTGCTACTGTGATCTCCCTCCCGAATGCCCGGACTAGTGGGGTCTCCTACTGTCTGAACATGGTCTCATGTGGCTGCTCTACTGATAACTTTGCATAGATGGTGGTGCGCTCGCTGAGGAGTGACCATATGACTGGGATGGCGCTGCTGACCCTCTCCCTTGAGTAGATTTCCCTGAGGGACCCACTGATTAGGCCCTACTGTTACTCTCCATTTCCGCCCGAATCCTCAACTTCCTAGCCTCTATGGCCTAAGCGAATCCCACAATCTTCCCATAATTCATATCCAAGTGTAAGGCCGTTGTAGCAACCTCATTCACCACCAAAGGACTAAGGCCCTGAACAAATCGCCGAACACGAGCAGCCATGGTCGACACTAGCTCAGGAACATACTTGGAAAGTCTCACAAACTCCATGTGGTACTCCCAAACACTCCTACTGCCCTGCTTGAGGGCCTCACCAGTGTTACGGATTGCTATCGTCTCAGCAGGCAAGAAATGGTCCATAAATGCATCTACAAACTCATCCCATCTAGTCGGAGGTTTTCCCTCCCCACGGGAATCCTCCCACATCCTCAACCTCGAATACGCCACTCCCCTCAACCTGTATGAAGCCAACTCAACTCCCTTTGTTTCTAAAGCCTTCATCACTCGAAAGGTCTTATACATTTCATCTAGAAAATCCTGCGGATCGGACTCTCGGTCTGTGCCTGAAAACTCTGGAGGGGCTAACCGCAGAAATTGGTTAAATCTAGAACTGGCAGAATCTCACTATCCGCTGGAGGATGTTGGGGCATCATGAGATCTCTGGGCCTGAGCGGCCACTAACTGGGTCAACATATGGATGGCTCCTCTAAGGTCCGCATCAGGAGCCCTGGGACTAGGAGCTGGAACTGCACCAGAATCACGAATATCGGCAGGAGGGATGGTAGCACCCTTTACCGCAGCAGGAACAGGAACAGGAACACTCTGGTCTGGTACAGACGTGCCAGGTAGATTCCAAACTCGAGAGTAACTCTCACCCACAACATCGTACAAGATTCATAGCCTCACTCGGGGTGGCAGTGGCCCCAAGGCCGAGTCTAGCTCTCTTCTTAGGCACCATTATTTAAAAATTTGGAACAGAGCACGAGTTACACATAGATACTTTCACGTTTCACTTCACCGCACGATATAGAATAACAAAGAAGTTGGTAATTTCTTAAATGTCCATGCATACCCCTACTTAAGATGTGGTCGACTTCACACTAATAAGTAGGTCTCTACTAGACACGGTTCCGAGACATCCTAGGACTCTTTTAAAGCTTAGGCTCTGATACCAAGTTTGTCATGCTCCAGACCGAGGGACGTGACCAGCGCATGACCGGGTAGCCCCAGTCAAGCGGACCTGGGTGCCTTTCCTATCCCACGTGTTACCCCGTATTTCCATTACTCATTAATCAAGGAATTAGCCATTTATATTTAAGAACACCTTTTACAAAACATACATGGTTACTTAACGAGGTTTACAACTTACATCGCCCAACATACAAAATATAGTTTTACATAAGTTCACAATCCACATTTACTGTCTACGGAGCCTCTAAAGAAATAATAGGATAATACAGTACTTGCCGGTAACAATAACAAGGTTCCAACTATACCTTAAACAAAAACCAAAATAAAACTCCGAAATAAAAAGCGACATGAGCCACGCAGGGCCCTGTGAGGAAAGGGGCTCACCAATATAGCTGACGGAAAGTGAAGGGGAGCTACGGCCGATGGACTGGAGTACCTGTTATGGATCCACCTACAATCTTAACACGAATGTAGCGCCCCCAGCAAAAGGGACATCAGTACATTTGAATTGTACTGGTATCTATGAATAAACTTTGCCCTAATTAGACTCAAACCATACACAAGTACCAAATAGCAATGGGATCAATAATTGAATACACATGAAAGGAAACAATCAAGCCAAACAAGTTTACAATCTCTCTATTTCCCCTTCAACATTTTCACATCAATGATTGCACAACTTTTTCGTATTTTCGTTTCAATAGTGATTTCGATCACTTTCCACCCTTATTACCTCGGCCATCCTTATCACCACAACTCACACCTTATTACTTCGTATTGCGGCGAGCAACTCAAGCCCACCGAACAATCACAATTCACAAACAACACAACAAAAATAATAATTCACAAAGAACAACAACAATAATTCTCAAGGAACAACAACAACAATTCTCAAGGAGCAACAAAAACAATTCACAAGAACTTCCATAGCCATCAATATCATTTCCCTAGTATTCCAAAACTCATATACATTTTACGTTACAACAAGAATTTCCCAGGACAAGCCATATATGTTAGTACCATAGCTGTTCCAATTGCATCAATTACTATTTCCTTCCATCATTTGTTTCTCAACTCTTACCATATAACACATTTACAATCACACACTTGGTTTATTGCTAATTACTTGCACCATTATATCGAGAGACATAACCACGAACACTCATCCATACCAATCACAAGAATTTCACAGACAATCCACATAGAGATCATATACCAAATACCAGAACACCAAATAAAGTGATTTTACAAAGGTCAAAGTTAGCCATACATACCTGGAGCCAGATTTCCTTTTAACTTCTACTTTCAATTCACCAAATAGTCTAGCAACGTCAATCCACTTCACAAGTTAATATATATGTCTTAGAATCAAAGTTCACAATCACTACCCGAACATATTTAGGTTATCAACCCTTTATTGTACAATTCTTTACTCCTACCCAATGTCTCTTACTAGATTTTAGGTTTTAAAAAAGCATGCATGTACGTTTTCAACCTCCATTTTCAAGAATCAATGCATGAGACCCCCTAGCCTAAAACTAAAAATCAATGAAAAAGGGTTAGGGATTTTACCTGCAAGGATGGGGATGAAGACAATCACTTTGAAAATTTCCAGCCTCGATAGTTTTGAAGGATTACTTTGATGAAGATGAAATCTCTCCCCCTCAAGAACCCCTCCTCCCTCTCTCTTATTTTTGTTCAGAAAAGTGATTAAAATGAGGGGTTGGGTGTTTTATTAAAAAGGGGGTCGGGTTTAAAATTTAGAAAATTAGGAGCCCAGGTCAGGTTCGCGATCACACTTTGCGATCGCAAATACGAAATGCGGTCCGCAGAATGCACCGCAGAAGAGTTCCAAAAACTTGATTCCACTATTTGGGTATGCGGCACAAACGCGGTCCGCATACACGATTTGCAGTCGCATATGCACCGCATTTTTGATCTCATATTTGACTGACATATTGACTCACTTTGCTATAGAAATGAGATCCACATATCAATTATGCGATCGCATAATGGACTGCATTCTGACCTCAATGTTAACCAAACCACTGACTCAACTCTACGCAAAAATGCGGTTCGCATACTAGATTTGCGACCGCATTATGGACCGCAAAATGATACTTTTTTGGAAAACTTAAATCTTTGATTTTTAAATGCTTAGATCAGTATGAGGGTCCGAACCATGAAGAATTTTACATATTCCCAGTACATAATCGGAACTTGACACCGCGAGCTACTAGAATTTGAGCATAAATTTTTACGGGACCTTACATTTTAATTATTTATTATTACATATTGTGAATCGTGTCATGGGAACTGTACCAACCAATGATCTACAACATGTTTAATTTTTAAAGACTAAATTTTGTCCGGATCACATAAATGTACCCCCATATTTTAGGAATTAAGCATCACGACTACGTCACGGGAACCGTACACGTAGCTATGATAATTATTTAATTAACGCGCCTAAAGCAAACTACGAAAGTTCATGGCATTTCTAAACTAATTTTGTATTTATATGAGGGCCATAAATTATAGCTTTTTATTTGTGTTGGCACACCTCAAATTATTTTCTAAAAAGAGGATTAGCTCTTGATATAATTTTTGTGAGGGCCATGTATTATAAGTTTTAAGTATGGCACACCTCAAATAATTTTAAGAAAAAAAGGGTCATTTATTTTAAAGGCAATCTAAGGTTCTCCTATTTTCAATCTAATTTAAAACTAATTATCACAACCACATCACAAGAGTCGTACCCGTAGTTGTATTAGTTTATTTACGCGCCTAATGTAACTACGATTGTTCATGATTAATTATTTTTTCCTAAAGCCGTTTGAGATTTTTTGGCGGAAAAGTCCAAGGTTTTGGAATAGTGTTAGATGAGTGGTTCACAATTCTAAAAATGAATGTGTCAGGGAGATGCCATACGTTGCTTGAATTTAAAAAAAATTATTTTCAGCAAATGGGTTTTATTAAAGCAAAAGAGCTGAAGGACAACCCAAGTGCCCAACACAGTCTGCCTGCTTAGGTGATAAAGCCTGTCGTTATTCAACCCAATCGAATGCAGATTTTGGGCTCTAAAAGTCTAAGCTTCGGCCTTGACAAATTGGCCTAGCCTCAATCCCAGCACAAACTTTGAGTGTGTAATTCATTATTTAATGTTATAGCAAAAAAAAAACTCATACAATAATAATTAATAAATTTAAAAAAACTTCTACACCAAATCAATGATTATTTAATTACAACAACATAATATCCAATCAAAGAAACTATCTAAAATGGAAAGGCTAATCCCTAGGCTGCGCCTGAATCTATTAAACATGCTTTTACTCCATTGTTGGCCTCAATTTTACAAATCTGGCCAACTGATGGTCAAATCTACCAATGTATGGCATCATGTGCAACATTTCAAACTTCATTCTTCAACACTTTCCATAAGAGAAAAGAAAGAAACTTAACATGTTTAAAGTTGTAATAACATTTAAACCAGATTTGAGCCATTTATAACACCACACAATCAACATTTAAACTTAGAGATAACACGATTTGAACTCTAGATCACATATGTTTAAGTACTGAATAAGCCAAGTATTCATACTAATTCTCAATAACAAATAGCAAGTAAGATCATTTGACAAACACAAAATACACAAGATAAATTGATTCAAAACCTCATACCATTACACCATTCATGAAGTCATTGCACTAGTTTACACATTAACATCCAAACCTTGAATACATCACAGGGTAGGACAACCATGTCAACAACATTTAATTTCAACTTGAGAAAGGAAATCAACTAAAGAAAGAATAACAGAGAAGAAAAAAAAAGAAATAAACAACAAAGAAAAGAAAACGGAGAATCTGAAGTCATATTCTAAAACAAAAGCTACAATTCCATCTTGTCACTTCAAAGGCTTGTGAGAATACTTGGATAACAGCAAAGAACAAAGATAGCAAGGATTTCAACAACAAATGAAATATGGAAGCCTAGCAACACCAAAGCACATTCAAATAGACCCAAACTCAAACCAGAAATTTCAAGGAAATATTTCTTCTAAGTTTCTTCTATAAAAAAATCAAAATAAGATAGAACCAGCCATGATAGTAGCTAAATCTGTTATGCCTTTTTTTTAAGATTTTTCCAATCTGACTGTGGGATTTTCTTTTAGACCCTTTTTGTGCTTTCAGAGACGCTGATCCATCTTTTTTTTGTGTGTGTATGAGTGAGTGCTTTTTATATGCAGGGTACCAACAATGATATTAAAAAACAATATCCTACCCTAATTTCTAAAATTTCAAAAGAGTATAGCTCTTTTTTAAAGATGTCCGTCCTTTTCCCACCCAATATCAGTATTTTTATCACAAGGATAAGGACAATTGTACAACAATCTAGAACATTCTGATATTGACCTTATGTAAAATCAAATTTTGACCTTTCAAACACTGATTATTGCAATTTTTACCCATTTGACCTAAATTTGGGTTGCTTGAGTACCCAATAACCCCTCCTACAACCTTCCTAGAATCAACTAGGCCAAACTAGCCTTGGACCCCCCCTCCCCGAATTAGTTTCCAACTAACCGCTTAAGATCTTCAAAATTATCCTTTCAACCACCCCCTCTTCCAATATAGTCAGCATTCAAAACTTTTCACCTTAAACAATTAGAACCAGACCAGAGAAAAAAGAAAATAAATTGAAAGACAAAAATTAATTCTTAAACAATCTACCAAGCAGAACACGAATAAATTAATTAACCTATGTATATTTAATTATTCTTAACCAATACGATTAACAAAATTAGCCTATTTTAGCTGAAATTTAAGTATATTAGCAAATAAAACACACAGGATTAACACCTAAATAAATAATATAAATAAGAATGAAGACACAGAAACAATGAGATACGACAAGGAGAATATACTAATTTTGGACGATGAATGAAACGAGACAACAAGCGATGAAGATGATAAAATTGGGGTTGGCCAGTGGTGAATTGGTCAAAGACTAACGACTCTGGAATAAATCAAGACGAATGTAAAATGATTGCTCTAATCAAGAGCAATTGATTCACATGAGTCTCGATCCAAAAAGAATAAGAAATCCCAAGCAAATTGCATAAGATCGAACTGGTTTTTTTTTGGATATTCAGATCTGAAATTCATTGATTTTTGCAGGGTTTCTAATGTAACTGAAAGGAGATATGAGATGAGGGGAAGATAGTGATTGTTTGGTTAGAAGATGGGGGAGTTTAGAGTGTCGCCTCTGCCATAGAGCGATTTCTGGCGACGACGATGGGCGAAGCTTCAGATAGGTAAGAGAGAATGAGAGAGAGGGAATGGTGGGGGCTTTGGGGATTAGTTGGTGTTCAGACAGTTATAAGGGAGGGTACAGGCCAGTTCTCAACCGTCTAATCAAAAAGATCAAAGACTGAGATGGGCTGTTATAAAACAGTGTCGTTTGGGTTAGTTGGGGGACTTGGAGTGGGTAGGTCATTTTGGCCTGGGTTTGGGTAAGCTTTGGGAATGTATTTGTGCCAGATTTGTATGTGAAATTGGCCCAATTTTCAGCACATAAAATTCTATTCTTTTAATTCTTTTTCTAATTCCTTTTTCTCTTTTTTTATTAAATTAAAAACTTGAATTTATCTAAAAATGTGATGTTAAGTTAACTACCTAATTACAAAAATTATAGACATTACTTAATTCTAAATGAAAAGGAGAAAAATCAATAAACTAAATTTAAAAGAAAAAGGTAAAAATGAACTATTCTTATGATTTTCAAATTCATATAAAACAAATAATTAATGATTTATCCTAAAAATGTAAGAATAAAACCTAAACGCAATGCATGATATTTTGGTATTTTTTCATGATTTAATTAAACTAAACGTACACAAAAATGAAAATAATTAAGTAAAAATTCGACAAAAATTCCTTATATGGCAAATAATTAACAAAAATCTATTTTCTTGGGATTTTATAGGAGTACTTCGTATAGGAAAAAAATCAGATGCTCACAAAGATCAAAGTAGTTCAGAGTTGTCCCAGACCGTCTTTAGCTACTAAGATTCAGAGTTTCCTTTGTTTGGCCGGGTATTATCGTTGTTTCGTAGAGGGTTTCTCATCTATTGTGGCACCTTTGACCAGATTGACCTAGAAGGTTGCTCCTTTCAGATGGTCCGAGAAGTGTGAGGCGAGCTTTCAAAAGCTCAAGACTTCTTTGACTATAATTCAAGTGTTGGTGTTGGTTACGGGTTTGGGGTCTTATACTGTGTATTATGATGTGTCACGTGTTGTCCTTGGCACGGTGTTGATGCAAGATGGTATGGTAATTGCCTACGCGTCTAGACAACTAAACACCCATGAGAAGAATTATCTGGTCTACGACTTGGAGTTGGTAGCTATTGTTCATACATTGAAGATTTGGAAGCGCTATTTGTACGGTGTCCATTGTGAGGTCTTTACCGACCACCGGAGCCTACAACATATGTTAAATAGAAAGATCTTTTTTTTTTTGCAGTAGTTGAGATGGTTGGAGTTTCTTAAGGACTATGATATCACCATTTTATATTATCTTAGGAAGGCCAATATGGTCGATGCCTTGAGTTAAAAGGTGGAGAGCTTGGGCAGTTTATCATATCTACTGGCAGCAAAGAAGCCACTAGTCCTAGATGTTCAGGCCTTGGCCAACCAGTTTGTTAGATTGGGTGTTTTAGAGCCCACTCGAGTTCTTACTTGTGTGGTTTCTTGGTCTTCGCGATATGATCGCATTAGAGAGCGTTTAGTAGGATGACTCCCATTTTCTTGTCCTTAAGGACACGATTCAGCATAACAATGCCAAGGAGGTTTATATTGGAGATGACGGTGTGTTACGAATGCAGTGTCGATTATGTGTGCCCAATGTGGGTTTTGTGAGTTAATTCTTGAGGAGGCCCACAGTTTGCGGTACTCCATTCATCAGGGTGCAACTAAGATGTATCAAGATTTGAGGCAGCACTATTGATGGAGGAGAATGAAGAAAGACATAGTAGAGTATGTAGATTGGTTCCTAAATTATCAACAAGTGAAGTATGAATATTAAAGTCTAGGCAGTTTGCTTCAGACACTTGAGAAGAAATTTGACGCGATATGGGTGATTGTGGACAGGTTGACCAAGTTGGCTTATTTCATTCCGATATTGACTACCTATTCTTTAGAGCAACTGACTCAGATCTATATTCACGAAATTGCCCGACTAAATGGCATGCTTATATCCATCATCTCTGGCCAGGGTTAAGTTCACACCATGTTCCCGTTGTGCAGCATGAGCTAGGCATATGGGTGAGTTGAGTACAACATTTGGCCTCCTCCCCTAGATGGACAAATAATCTGAGTGCACCATTAAAATATTGGAGGATGCTTCGTGCATGCGTTATGAATTTCGGGGGTTCTCGGGATCAGGTCTCGTCACAAGCAAACTTTGCCCATAATAACAACTACCAATAGAGTATTCAGATGGCTACTTATGAGGCCCTATATGGGAGACGGTGTCATTCCCAAGTTGCTTGGTTTAAGCCGAGAGAGACTAAGTTATCAGGCACATATTTGGTTCGAGATGCCTCGGAGAAGGTCAAGTTGTTCTAGGATCAGCTTCATACCGCCCAATCTAGACAGAAGAGTTATGCGGATTGAAAGTCTTGTGATGTTGCATTCTTGGTTGGAGAGTGAGTCTTACTTAAGGTTTCACCCGTGAAGGATGTGATGACGTTCGTGAAGAAGGGCAAGTTGTGCCCAAGGTATATCGAACCTTTTAAGATCCTTGAGAAGATTGTTGAGGTGGCCTACAAGCTTGTATTGCCACCTAGTTTGTCTGTGGTTCATCCATTTTCCATGTCTCTATGCTTCTGAAGTATTACGATGACCCGTATTATGTTTTAGACTTCAGCATAGTCCAATTGGATGAGGATTTGACTTATATTGAGAAGTTGTTGCCTATCTTGGACAAACATGTCTGGAAGTTGAGATTAAGGAGCATTGCTTCAGTGAAGGTTCATTGGAAGGGTCATCTGGTCGAGGAGGCGACCTTGGAGATCGAGCACCACATGTAGAGTCGTTATCCTCGTTTATTTATCACTTCATGTATATCCTTATGCACGTCGAGGATGAATATTTATTTTAAGAGGGGATAATGTAACAACCCGACCGGTCATCTTGTGTAATTGTGCCCCATTACCCCTTTCTATGCTTCATACATGTGTGTTTATAACTTTATGACTTGTGGGGTCGGTTAGTTTCATTCTGAAAAGGTTTCGGGTTGATTCAGACCCTTTGAATAAGTGATTCTAATCTATTTCCAATCATATTCCATCAATATAAGTTAGATTTTAACATCAAAATCTTGTGAAACTTTGTCAAGTTCTTTAAAAACAAGAATTTGAGTTTTGAGAGTCGATTTGGACTTGAATTTCTAAACTAATCATATATATATATATATATATATATATATATATATATATATATACACTCGCAGAGTCATGGTAGTTGAAATCTACCATTAGACCCGGGTTTTGACCAAGCAACCATGGGTTGACTTTTGTTGACTTTTTAAAAAAGTGTAAAGATCATAGCTTAATCTATTGTAATTAATTTTCCTTGCATTGTTTGATGATATCAAGTTGATTTTAGTTAGATTTGAGGCGTGTGGAGGCGAATCTTAGGGGAAATGCTATTTTTGAGGGTTTAATTTGCCTAGTTGAGATAAGTATCTTGCCTAACTTTATGTGGGGGAACTACCCTATAGGATTTGGTATTGATTGTGTCTATTGTGCTATGTGAAAGCCGTGTATGTAAGGTGACGAGTGGGTACACGAATGGCACGTGGCATTTGACTACTTTAGGCTACTTAGACTCTTTCCATGCTTTAATTGAAACGTCATATCATGTTCTAAATTTTAATAGTCAATCTATTTTTACTTGTGTTAGTCTATCATTACATGCCTTAAATGACTTTCTTAACACTTGTTCTACATCCTACTTGAATAGCTCCTATGCTTTAATTGAACTTGTAGCCCCTTTTATTATTACATGTTACCTCTTTCATTGTTGATTATCATTATTTGAAGTCATTGTACATGTTATCTCTTTTATTATTGATTATCACTATTTGAAGTCATTTTTACAAATTATCTTTTTCATTGCTATTATTCTTATTTGAACTCATGTTATCTCTCCCATTGTGAGTTATTATTATTTAGTTCGTGGTTACATATTATGTTTTTCATGGTTGAGCTATTGTTGCTGAAGTTGTGAAAGTTGTATCATATTGAGGTGAAGTTGTTAATTGATGAGATATCTTTCTTGTTGAGAATTTTAAATTCATTGTTATTGTTGATATTTTTGTACACATTATGGTGGAGACATGAGCTATTGTTGTGGAAACTTTGATATTGTTGATTGTTGGCAAGTTGTGATATATGGACACTTGTAGTGCAAGTTATTATTGTAATGTGATATTGACGTGCATGGGTATAAGGCTAGGGGTTAATGTGCATGCGGCGGTATAAGGTGGGACTTATGTACATGTTGCTTGGAAGGGAATTACGTGAAGCCACACGGCGTTACAAGGTGGACTAAAGTGCATGTAGCTATTTCGAGAAAACTATCTTTCAAAACTATTTAAATGTAAGGCTCACACAACAGTGTAAGGAAAGATCGTGATTGAAATTGAGAAATGTGAATATGAGACGGTACCTTGATTGTGATTCTTGTAATATGCAAGGTAGTACATTGGTTGTGTTTCTTATTATATGTGAAGTGGTACCTCATTGTGATTCTTGTTGTTTAATCTTGTTGCAAAGAGTTATTAGGTGAGAACACTTCTTGTTGTTTTGATCTTTCTTGTTCTATTAGTTATTATCTGTGTATGACTATTGTGGTTCTTCTCAATTGTTTCATTTATGTTATTTCTATGCTTCCAAACCTTTCATTAGCCTGTGTTATGGACTTGTTTCATATTACATATTTCTCCGCTTTCCACTAGTTCTTGTTATTTTGTGTTCATTTTGTGTGTTATATCCTAGTAGGTGTCTTGACTTGGCCTCATCACAACTCTACCGAGGTTAGGCTTGATACTTAATGAGTACCGTTGTGATGTACTCATACTACGCTACTGCACATTTTTTTGTGCAGATCCAGGTACATCTGCTCATGTCGGACGTTAGTGAGTGACTGTCAGCTCCTTTACGGAGACTTCAAGGTATGCTTGCTCATCGGCTGCATGCCTCAGAGTCACCTTCCTTTATTTTTACTTCCTGTTGTGTTTTCATTCAAACAGTGATGTAGTAGACATTTTAGCTTACTCTATAGATCTTATGACTCAGTTCCACCGGTTTTCGGAAAGTATTTGTTGAGATTCTATTTGGGGAGATTTTATGAGTTTATTAGAGTTGTTTTAGTATTTCTGTTAATTATTTCAGTGAAGCTATTATTGAATGTTAGGCTTACCTAGTCGTACAAACTAGGTGCCATCATGGCATCCTACTGAGGGAAATTGGGATCGTGACATATTAAGATGAGATCCTTAAGATTAGTACATATGTTTTGTTTCTCCGTTTTGAAATGGATTCGTAGTTTGAAACTGATGGAGAGTTGTACCTGATGTACTTGTTCGATAATTCTCCCATGCGTTTCTTTTTTATATTCAGTTATATTTGAGTTGTGCTTGTTGGGTTTTAGATTGCTAGGTATGTACCCAAGTGGCATTGGACGTAACTTGTTAATTGGGTGAGTGGTTATGAGGTTTATATGTTTCTTACATCATTGGAAGTGTTGGGAAGGTTTAGAATAGGGTTCTAGTTGATATGAGGTTGATTACCGGGCAGCTGTTGTGGTCAGAATTATTGTTATATGCATATGGGTAATGTGCTCCATCATCTAGTTATACCGTGTAAGCATACTTATGGTTTTTTGCAGCTGGTTGAGGTCGTTTTCATATCTACTTGTAATGAATTTTTTGCTTACCGTTCTTTCAAATATCAGAGTTGAGCTTTATCTTATGGTACTTCCTTGTTAAGAGTTACATCTCTCTGGTTTCTATGTAACTTTATTTGTTATCGTTTTGCATTTTCTTTGTGAATTTATTATAACCATCTACAATTAGTGTATTTTCTGTAATTTTTGTTCTAGTTGTCTACTTTTTGATCATCTGAATTGCTGGTTCCAGGGTTGTCCAGTATATATCAGTCAAGAGTACAATGATAAGCACAATCGAAGGTATAACTTGAAGCCATTTATTGTAAAACTCTCATAGCTATTGGAAGTTGAGGTATGTTTCCTATTCTGTTTCTCGACATCTTTCTTGTTATTGTTTCTTCTTTAAAGAAGCTTTCCTACCCCATTTTTGTCTACATGCCAAGATGGCAAATAATTTCATTGGTCCAGACATTGAGAAGATGGTTCGTGAAATACAACCAAGAGGGGTTTTGCCATTGGAAAATTTGAGATTCCATAGAGAAGAAGTCACGAATGAAACCGTGTTTGCATTGAAGCTAGCGTCTCTTGCAGATTTGTATGTCAATGGTTCCTTTGGGATTGCATCCGGATCATACGCTTCCACAGTAGGGGTTCCTCGGTACTTGAAATCAACAGTTGCTGGACTCCGTATAGAAAAGGTACCAATTATGATTTTGGACATTAAAATGTAAGGAAAAAATTTCTTAAGGTGGGGAGAAGCGTGTAGTGAAAATTAAGCTCAACTGCTTAGAGTACAACCGAATGGTTAAATTGGTGGTTAAAATAGTTTCTGTGTTTGTCTTGGAATTATTTTACTACTTTGTTTGTAGCTTAATCTTGTACACAGTTGTTGCTAACTGCAAAACATGATGCTTTTAGGAACTTCACTATCTTTCTAAATGTCTAGATGTGACGACCCGACTAGTTGTCTCATGAGTTACAATTCCCTTTCCCCCATTTTTGCCTCTTTACGCTTTGTTATCCATGTTTTATATGGTAGAGTTGATTGGTTTGCGTTTGGAGAGGATTTAGTAAGAAATGAGACACTCAGTCTCTTTTAAGAAGGTTTAAGTTGGAAAAGTCAACTGGATATTGACTTGTGAGTTAGAGGGCTCGGATGTGAATTATGATGGTTCGGTTAGCTTCGGGAGGTCATTTATGACTTAGGAGAGTGATCGAAATGGGTTTTGAGGTCCGATGTAGAATTAGACTTGAATTGGCAAAGTTATATTTTGGCGATTTCCGGTTTGTACGTGAGATTTTGATCCGAGGGTTGAAATGGAATTTTGAGAGTTTTTGTACCTTCGTTATGTGATTTGTGATGTGTGTGCAATATTTCAGATCATTTGGAGGTGGTTTGGTTGGGTTTTTGATCGAAAGCGTATTTCGGAAGTTTTTAGAAAACTTAGGCTTGAATCCGATTTGAATTGATGGTTTTGGTGTTGTTTGAGGTATTTTGATGATTGGAACAAGTTTGAATGAGATTTTAGGACGTGTTGGTGCTTTTGGTTGAGGTCTCGGGGGCCTCGGGTGAGTTTCGGGTGGTCAATCGGACCACATTCTATGTTGGGAAGTTGCAGAAATTGCAGCAACAGTTGCAGACAATTTTTGGCCTTCGCGATCGCTTGAGGTCCCTCGCGATTGCGTAGAAGGAATTTTGTCTGGTCTGAGTTTGGTCTTTGCATTCGCGTCTGAGGGCTCGCATTTGCGGAGGGTGAGCAGTCCGTGCTTCGCGTTCGCAGATGAGAGTTCGCGATCGCGTATAAAGGTTCTTCTCGTTCGCATGGAAAAGGACACGCTCACGTAGGTTTGAGAGTCAAAGCATCGCATTGGCAGTGCAATGGACGCATTCTAATAGAGTGTTTTTGAGGCCATGGAATTTTGCCCTTCGTTATCGCGAGGCCTTGGCCGCAATCGCGATGAAGGAATAAAGTAGCTGGGCAGAAAATTTATAAAACATTTCATTTGCGATTTTGGACCAATTTTCCGCCATATCTGAGTATTTTGAGTGCTCTTTGAGGGAAATAGATGGGGGATTCAAGGATAAGTGATTGAAGGAAAGATTTATGAACATACAACGTGATTTTATTATGAAATTAACCTAGAAATTCATGGAAATTTAGCTAAAAATGAAAGAACTGGGCTTGGGATTTTGAGGTTTGAAGGGCCATTTGAGGTCGAAGTTGAGAACATTTGATATGTATGAACTCGTGGAAGGATAAGACACCCATTGATGTGGAAATTTCTGAGTTTCGAGAAGTGGGCCCGGGGCTCATGTTTTGCTAATATCGGGATTTTTGATATTTTTTGCTTATTTTCGCTTGGGCTTTGTTTCCTTAGCATATTGTGACGTATTCGTTCTAGTTTTGGTGAGAATCGACGTGCGAGGAGGCCGATTTGAGAGGCAAAGGTGTCGCGAGCTAGAGCTTTAGTTGGTTTGAGGTGAGTAATGAATGTAAATAATGTCCTGAGGGTTTGAAACCCCGAATTTGCACATCGTAGTGCTATATTGAGGTGAGACACACGCTTGACGATGAGCGTGGGGTCTGTCTCGAGTGATGCTTTTACTACGTATTTAGTTGAAGCTTATTTGTTATTATTATTACTTGGACTGATTGCCATATTTGGTCTTCGTGCCAACTATTTGAACCTTCCGAGGTTTTTTATCACTATCACCTCACTTTTTTGACTTACTACTTGAACTCAGTCATACTGTTTTCCAATGTTTTACAACTCAGCCACTTTCACTCGGTGTTGAAACTAAAATGATATATATTAAATGATGTTTTGGGATTAGAACTACTGCTTTACTAATGCCCGAGGGTCTTAGATAATTTCTGGATTGAGTATGGCCAAGGGCTAGCTGTGAAGATACTATGGGATCGGGCTGTGCGCAACAATAGTGTTATACTGATGTTGATATGAGACCGAGAGCCTGTTTATGATGCCACGAGATGGATTGATATTGCGCTTGGGCCGTAAGGGGCCCCTCTTGGAGTCTACACACCCCCAGTGAGCGCCGTCGACGAGATATACGAATCGGGATGCACGCCGCAGTGGTTACTATATAGTATTGTTCTATGTGTCGATTTTGTTTAACTGATTGTCACTTAACTGCTTATTTATTGTAGAATTATCACATTTCGTTTTTCATTGGTTTGTTACATCCATATTACTTGTTTTAACTGCCGCATCGTAGATTAGTCTGTGTTTTTCCGTGATTTCTTATTCTCATTCATTATTTATGCTTGTTACTCACTGGGTCAGAGCACTCACATTACTCCCTTCACCTTGCATGCATATCCAGGTGTATCATAGACTGAGTGAGGATTTTCAGTCGAGCAGCGCATATCTGGGAGCATCAAGGTAGGCTCATGGCGTCCGCGACCCTGATCTCTCCCTTATATCCTTTTGTTCTATCTGCATTCCCTAGATTGATATGTATTAAGATGTTAAACTTGTATTAGAGGCTCGAGACTTGTGACATCAGATTGGTAGGCTATGTAGTAGTATTATCATTTGAATTTTCGCATATATAACTCGTTGTTTCATATCTTTATTATGGTAATTTAGAAATTTAACTGTGTTAGCTAATAATAATCTTTATAAGAAAAATGGATTGGGTTTGTTAGTTGGTCAGGCTTTCCTAGCAGTGTGTTGGGCGCCATCATGACCGGGGGTTAGGGTCGTGACAAGTTGGTATCAGAACCTAGGTTACATATGTCTCGCAAGTCATGATCCGGTTTGGTAGAGTCTCGCGAATCGATACGAAGACTTCTGTATTTATCCTCGAGAGGCTGCAGAACCTTTAGGAAAAACTTCATATTCTTGAAATTCTTGTCCTGCAACTTTGTTGATCCGAGAACTAAAATTCTGTTATTCTATTCTCTCACAGATGGTGAGGACGTGAGCTACTGGATGAGGTAGAGGACCACCAGTGCCACCCACAGAGGCCACCGAAGGCCGTGGATGCGGTCGTGGACGTGGTAGAGGTAGAGCGGCGAGGGCAGCACCTGTTGATCCACCAGCTGCCTAGCTAAGGATCAGCCTCCAGCAGCACAAGTTTATGCACCAGCGATGCCCATCGTGATTCCGGGTCTTTAGGAGGCCTTGGCACATATCTTATCAGTTTGTACTGGCATGGCTTAGGCAGTTTCAGCCACCACAGCAGCAACTACTTCCCAGGTCGGGAGAGGCAATCAGACCGCCGGTGCTGCACACCTGAGCAGGTATTGTAGGGACTATAGACACCATGGGCACCTCCAGCTCAGTCGGTTGCACCAGTTTAGGAGTTCGTAGTACCATCCATGCCAGATGATGAGCAACATCGTCTTGAGAGGATTGGTAGGCTCCAGCCTCCGTCATTTAGTGGTGCTGAGGGCGAGGATGCCCAGGGTTTTCTTGACAAGTGTCAGCGGATGCTCCGTACAACAAGGATTCTTGAGTCTAATGGTATGGCATTTACCACCTCTCAATTCTCGGGGGCTGCCTTTACTTGGTGGGAGGATTTTGAGAGGCATAGGCCTGTTGGTGCAGCACCCCTTTCTTGGCAACAAATATCCACTCTCTTCTTGGAGAAGTATGTACCGCCGTCCCGTAGAGAGGAGCTGCACAAGCAGTTTGAGTAATTGATGTAGAGGGATATGACCGTGACCTAATATAAGATAAGGTTTTCATAGTTGGCTCATCATGCCATCTGGATGATTCTGTCATATCGCAAGAGGATTAGGAGATTTTTGGATGGCCATAACTACCATCTCCGTATTTTGATAACTAGAGAGAGAGTATTGGGTGTTACGTTCGAGGAGGTGGTTGATATCGCTCGTGAGATTGAGATGGCTCGCCGTAGGGAATGAGAGAAGAGGGAGGCCAAGAGGCTTCGAGGATTGGGCAGTTACAGTGGTGCTCCTTCGAGGGGTCAGTTCCATCATGGTAGAGGTTGTTTTTTCAGGCCTGCTCAGTCGGCCCGTCCAGAGTATTGTGGGCATCTTTTGGTCGTGGTCATCATGGGTCTCAGCAGGGCCAACCTTCACTCAGTGCCGTACCAGCTCAGAGTTCATCCCTTGCCCCATCCGCTTAGGGTTCTTCTGCATCGAGCGCATCGGATAGTCACTCTAGTGCGAGGGGTTCCCTTCAGTCTCCATCTCCAGCACCGGGTAGATGTTATGAGTGCGGAGAGCTTGGACATATGAGGAGTCAGTGCCCTTGACTTTGTGATGGTCAGTTTCAGAAGAGGGGTCAGCCCTCGAATTTTGCTCCAGTTACTTCACCACCCGCCCAGCTAGCTAGAGGTGAAGGCCAGGTAGCGAAGGGTCGCCCCAGAGGGGGAGGTCGATCAGGCTGTGGCTAGGCTCGTTTCTATGCTATTCCAGGCAGGACAAATGCCATTGCTTCGGATTTTGTCATTACAGGTATTGTTTCAGTCTGCTACAAAGATGCATCTGTATTATTTGATCCCTGTTCCACCTATTCTTTTGAGTCCTCATATTTTACTCATTATTTGGGTACGCCCCGGGTGTTTCTTTCTTGACCTGTTCATGTATCTACCACGGTGGGCAATACTATTGTTGTGGACCGTGTGTACCATTTATGTGTTGTGACTATTGGGTTTCTGGATACCCAAATGGATCTATTGCTATTGAGCATGGCAGATTTTGATATTATTTTGGGCATGGATTGGTTATCTCCGTGTCATGCTATTCTAGACTGTCATGCTAAGACAGTCACTTTGGCTATGCTGGGTGTATCACAAATTGAGTGGCATTGTGTGACTGATTATGTTCCTAGTAGAGTGATCTCTTTCTTGAAGGCCCAACATATGGTTAGGAAGGGTTGTCTTTCATATCTAGCGTTTGTGAGGGATGTTGGATCTGAGACTCCTAGTATTCATTCTGTTCCAATTGTGAGGGATTTTCCCGATGTATTTCCTGTAGACCTGTCGGGCATGCCACCGGTCAGGGATATTGATTTTGGTATTGACCTGGTGCCGGGTACTCAGCCTATTTCTATTTCTCCATATCGTATGGCACCAGCGGAGTTGAAAGAATTGAAGGAGCAACTTTTGGAACTCTTAGATAAGGGGTTCATTCGGCCTAGTGTGTCACCGTGGGGTGCACCGGTTCTGTTTGTGAAGAAGAAGGATGACACAATGAGAATGTGCATTGATTACAGGCAATTGAACAAGGTAACAATTAAGAACAAGTATCTCTTGCCTCGCATTGATGATTTATTTTACCAGCTGTAGGGAGCGAGGGTTTTCTCTAAAATTGATCTTCGTTCGGGCTATCACCATTTAAAGATCAGGGATTCAAATGTTCTTAATATTGCTTTCAAGACTAGATATGGTCAATATGAGTTTCTTGTCATGTCTTTCGGGCTGACTAATGCCCCAGCAGCATTCATGTATTTGATGAACAGTGTATTTCGGCCTTATCTGGATTCATTCATTATTATATTAATTGATGATATTCTGGTGTACTCGCGTTGTTAGGAGGAGCACCCGGAGCATTTGCGAGTTGTATTGCAGAGATGGAGAAACTTTATGCAAAGTTCTCCAAGTGTGATTTTTGGCTCAGTTCAGTCGCTTTCTTGGGACACGTGGTCTCCATCGAGGGTATTCAGGTTGATCCAAAGAAGATAGAGACGGTTCACAGTTGGCCTAGACCGTCCTCAGCCACAGAGATTCGTAGATTTCTTGGGTTGGCAAACTATTATCGCCGGTTTGTTCAGGGATTCTCATCCATTGCATCACCCTTGACCAAGTTGACTCAGAAGCGTTCTACATTTGTATGGTGGGACGAGTATGAGGAGAGCTTTCAAAGGCTCAAGACAACTTTGACCACAACTCCAGTGTTGGTTTTACCATCAGCTTCAGGTTCATATACCGTGTATTGTGATGCTTCGAGAGTTGGGATTGGTTTTGTTTTAATGCAGGAGGGTACAGTTATTGTTTATGCTTCTCGTTAGTTGAAGACACATGAGAAGAAGAACCATGTTCATGATTTGGAGTTGGTTTCCATAGTTCATGTATTGAAGATTTGGAGGCATTACTTGTATGGCGTATCTTCTGAGGTATTGACTGATCATGACAGTCTTCAGCATTTGTTCAAGCAAAAGGTTCTTAATTTGAGGCAGCGGAGATGGCTAGAGGTTCTTAAGGCTTATGATATTACTATTCTGTACCATCCGGGAAAGGCCATTGTAGTGGCCAATGCTTTGAGCCGAAAGGCAGTGAATATGGGGATTTTTGCATATATTCCAGTTGGGGAGAGACCCTTTGTGGTTGATGTTTAGGCTTTGGCCAATCTGTTTGTGAGATTAGATATTTCGTAGCCCAGTCGGGTGTTGGCTTGTGTGGTTTCTTGGTCTTCTTTATATGATCGCATCAGAGAGCGCCAGTATGATGTTCCACATTTGCTTGTCCTTAAGGACAGAGTTCAGCATGATGATGCCAGGGATGTGACCATTGATGATGATGGTGTGTTGAGGATGCAGGGCCAGATCTGTGTGCCCAATGTGGATGGGCTTAGAGAGATAATTCTGGAGGAGGACCAAGCTCGCGGTATTTTATTCATCCGGGTGCCGCGAAGATGTATCAGGATTTAAGGAATCACTATTGGTAGAGAAGAATGAAGAAAGATATTGTGGGATTTGTAGCTCGGTGTCTCAATTGTTAGCAGGTGAAATATGAGCATCAGAGACCAAGTAGCTTGCTTCAGCAGATGGTTATTCCCGAGTGAAAGTGAGAGAGGATCACTATGAACTTTGTTGTTGGACTTCCACGGACTTTGAAGAAATTTGATGCTATTTGGGTGATTTTGCATCAGCTGACCAATTCCGCGCACTTCATTCCTCTGTGTACTACCTATCTTCAGAGAGATTGGTAGGGATTTATATTCGGGAGTTTGTTCGATTGCATGGTGTTCCGGTTCCATCATCTCAGATAGAGGTACTCAGTTTACTTTGCAGTTTTGGAGAGCTGTGCAGAGAGAGTTGGGTACTCAGGTGGAGTTGAGCATAGTGTTACATCCTCAGACAGACGGACAGTCCGAGTGTACTATTCAGATATAGGAAGATATGTTGCGTGCTTATGTCATTAATTTTGGAGGTTCATGGGATGAGTTTTTGCTACTTGCAAAGTTTGCCTACAACAACAGCTACCAGTCGAGTTTTCATATGGCTCCGTATGAGGCTTTTTATGGGAGGCGGTGTAGATCTCCAGTTGGTTGATTCGATCCTGGCAAGCCTAGGCTGTTGGGGAAAGATTTAGTTCAGGATGCCTTAGAGAAGGTAAAGGTGATTCAGGAGTGGCTTCGTACAGCGTAGTCGCATCAGAAGAGTTATGCGGACCGGAAGGTTCGAGATGTATCCTACATGGTTGGTGGGAAAGTCTTGCTGAAGGTTTCGCACATGAACGGTGTTATGGGATTTGGGAAGAAAGGGAAGTTTAGTCCGCGGTTCATTGGGCCTTTTGAGGTGCTTCAAAGGATTGGGGAGGTGGCTTATATGCTTGCTTTTCCACCCAGCTTGTCGAGTGTGCATCGAGCATTTCATGTTCCTATGCTCCAAAAGTATATTAGAGATCTGTCTCATGTTTTGGACTTCAACACGGTTCAGTTGGATGATGATTTGACCTTTGATGTGGAGCCAATAGCTATTTTACGTCATCAGGTTCGGAAGTTGAGGTCAAAGGATATAACTTCAGTGAAGGTGCAGTAGAGAGGTCGGCCCATGAAGGAGGCTACCTGGGAAACCGAGTGGGACATGCGGAGCAGATATCCTCACCTATTTGAGGCTTCAAGTATGTTTCTTGACTCATTCGAGGATGAACGTTTGTTTAAGTTGGGAGGATGTGACGACCCGTCCAGTCGTCTCATGAGTTACCACTCCGTTTCACCAATTTTTGCCTCTTTATGCTTTGTTATCTATGTTTTTTGTGGTCGAGTTGATTGGTTTGCGTTTGGAGGGGATTTGGTAAGAAATGAGACACTTAGTCTCTTTTAAGAAGGTTTAAGTTGGAAAAGTCAACCGGATGTTGACTTGTGAGTCAGTGGGCTCGGATGTGAATTCCGATGATTCGGTTAGCTTCGGGAGGTGATTTATAACATAGGAGAGTGATCGGAATGGGTTTTGGAGGTCCGGTGTAGAATTAGACTTGAATTGGCGAAGTTAGTATTTTGGCGATTTCCGGTTTATAGGTGAGATTTTGATCCGAGGGTCAAAATGGAATTCCGAGAGTTGCTGTACCTTCGTTATGTGATTTGGGATGTGCGTCAAAATTTCAGGTCATTTGGATGTGGTTTGGTTGGTTTTTTTATCGAAAGCGTACTTCGAAAGTTTTTAGAAAACTTTGGCTTGAATTAGATGTGAATTGATGGTTTTGGTGTTGTTTGAGGTGTTTTGATGATTGGAACAAGTTTGAATGAGGTTTTAGGATGTGTTGGTGCTTTTGGTTGTGGTCTCGGGGGCCTCAGGTGAGTTTCGGGTGGTCAATCAGACCATATTTTATGTTGGTAAGTTGCAGAAATTGTAGCAACATTTGCATACAATTTTTGGCCTTCGCGATCGCTTGAGGTCCCTCACGATTGCGTAGAAGGAATTTGGGCTGGTCTGAGTTTAGTCTTTGCGTTCACATCTGAGGGCTCGCATTTGCGGAGGGTGAGCAGTCCGTGCTTCGTTTTCGCAGATGAGTGTTCGCGATCGCGTATAAGGCTTTGGAGTCCAGGTGTAATTATTCTTCATGGAAATTTAGCTAAAACTGGAAGAACTATGGCTTGGGATTTTGAGATTTGAAGGGCCATTTGAGGTCGAATTGAGAACTTTTGATATGTATGAACTCGTGGAAGGATAAGCAACCCGTTGATGTGGAAATTTTGGAGTTTCGAGAAGTGTGTCTGGGGCTCAGGTTTTGCTAATTTCGGGTTTTATGATATTTTTGATTATTTTTGCTTGGGATTTATTCCCTTAGCATATTGTGACGTATTCGTTCTTGTTTTGGCCAGAATCGACGCGCGAGGAGGCCGATTTAAGAGGCAAAGGTGTCGTGTGCTAGAGCTTTAGTTTGTTCGAGGTGAGTAATGAATGTTAATGATGTCCTGAGGGTTTGAAACCCCGAATTTGCACATCCTAGTGCTATATTGAGGTGAGACACGCGCTTGACGAAGAGCGTGGGGTCGTTTACTATTAGGGATAGTGACTTGGTCCGTCCCGAGTGAAGCTTTTACTGCATATTTGGTTGAAGCTTATTTGTTATCATTATTACTTGGTCAGATTGCCATATTTGGGCTTCGTGCCAACTATTTGAACCCTCCGAGGATTTTTATCACTATTTCCTCACTGTTTTGACTTACTACTTGAACTCAGTCATACCGTTTTCCACTATTATCAAACTCAGCCACTTTTACTCGGTGTTGAAACTAAAATGATATATATTAAATGATGTTTTGGGCTGAGAACTATTGTTTTACTAATGCCCGAGGGGCTTATATGATTTCTGGACTGAGTATGGCCAAGGGCCAGGTGTGAGGATTCTATGGGTTCGGGTTGCACGCGCGCAACAGTGTTATACTGATGTTGTTATGAGGCTGAGAGCCTGCTTATGATGCCACAAGATGGCTTGATATTGTGCTTAGGCCGTAAGGGGCCCCTCTCAGAGTCTGCACATCCCAAGTGAGCGCTGTCGACGAGATATACGGATCAGGCTGCACGCCACAGCGATTATTGTATAGTACTGTTCTATGTGTTGATTTCCTTAAACTGTTTGTCACTTAACTGCTTATCTGTTGTAGAATTATTGTATTTCATTTTTCATTGGTTTATTGCTTCCATATTACTTGTTTTAACTGCCGTATCATAGATTACTCTGTGTTTTTCCGTGATTTCTTATTCTCAGTCATTGTTTATGCTTATTACTCACTGGGTCGGAGTACTCACATTACTCCCTGCACCTTGCGTGCAGATCCAGGTGTATCAGAGGTTGAGTGAGGATTTTCAGTCGAGCAACGCATCGAGGTAGTTGCATAGCGTCCGCAATCCTGATCTCTCCCTTCTATTCTTTTGTTTTATCCGCATTCCCTAGATTGATATGTATTGGGCTGTTAAACTTGTATTTGAGGCTCTACACTTGTGAGACCGGATCAGTGGACTATGTAGTAGTATTGTCATTTGAATTTTTGCATATATAACTTGTTGTTTCACATCTTTATTATGGTAATTTGGAAATTTAATTGTGTTAGCTAATAATATACTTTATAAGAGAAATGGATTGGGGTTGCTAGTTGGTCAGGCTTGCCTAGCAGTGTGTGGGATGCCATCACGACCGGGGGTTGCGGTCCTGACACTAGCAAAACAAGGGACCCCATTTGCTCCATTGTTGGTGGATCAAAACTTTCAACTAAGTTTGACCTGATAGAAAGCCATTTGGAGAAGGTTAACATTTTAATCCTTGGCGGAGGTCTGATATTTACTTTCTACAAGGCCCAAAATTTATCTGTTGGATTCTCACTTGTTGTACCGACCCGATCGGTCGTTTTGAGCTTTTGCTCTTTGATCGCCAGTTCTCGGGCATGAATTTCCCCGTGTGATGTATTATGACTTATGTAAATTGTTGGTTTTGGTTTTCAACGTAATCGTAATGAATTTGGAAGAAAACAGTTCTCAGTTGAACATGAAATTTTAAAGGTTTGACCAAGATTTGACTTTTTTGAATACGATCTCGGATCGGAATTCTTATGATTTGGTTAGCTCCGTCAGGTGATTTGGGACTTAGGAGTGTGATGGGAAAGCATTTTGGAAGCCCGTGGAAGGTTTAGGCTTGAGTTGGCGAAATTGAGATTTTGGCATTTTTCGGTTGATATGTGAGATTTTGATATAGAGGTCGGAATAATGTTTCAGAAGTTGCAGTAGTTCTATTGTGTCATTTGAGACGTGTGTGCAAAATTTTAGGTCATTCGGGCGTGGGTTGGTTGATTTTTTTTATCAAAAGCGTAATCTAGAAGATTTTGGGATTCATAGGCTTGAATCCGATGCAAATTTGATGTTTTAATGTTGTTTCGAGCGTTCCGAATGTTGGAACAAGTTTGAATGATATTATGGGATGTGTTGTCATGTTTGGTTGAGGTATCAAGGGCCTCGAGTGAGTTTCGAGTGGTTAATCGGACCATTTCTTGTTTTGAAAAGTTGAAGAAAACTGCTGAAGGATTTCAGGAAAATTGGCCTTCGCGTTTGCAGGCAGTTCCTCGCATTCGCGAAGGGTTAGCTAATGTGGTTTAGTAATTGGCCTTCGCGATCGCGATGAGGGTTACGCGTTCCTGAAGGGTTGGAGTCTCGTGCATCACATTCGTGAGGTCCATGCCGCGTTCGCGTAGTAGGGAAATGGTCAGCTAGGTTTGAGTCAAGATATTCATCGCGTTCGCGAGCATTAGGCCGCGTTCGCATACTTCTATATCAAGTATGTATCGCGTTCGCGAGGCTGGTGCCGCGAACGCATAGAGCAATTTTTGGATGGCTGGTTTTTGTTTATCGCGTTCGCGATGGTCATCCCGCGTTCGCGAAGAAGGCTTTTAAAGCTTTAATAGCTCTTGTCTGCGATTTTAGAGCTAACTTTCACCATATTTTGGAGATTTTGGAGCTTCTTGAGGGGATTTGAAAAGGGATTCAAGAGATAACACCTGGAGAAAAGATTTTTGAACTTGATACCCGATTCATGTGTGAATTCCACCTAATTAATCATGGAACTAGGCCTACAATTGAAGAACTAAGGCTTGAGAAATTGGACTTTTGGTTTGGGATTTGAAGGAACATTTGAGGTCGGATTTGAGAATTTTTAATATGTATGAACTCGTGGGGAGATAAGGAATCTAATGATGTGAAAATTTCCAAGTTTTGAAAAGAGGACCCGGGGCTCGGGTTATGGTAATTGCGGGATTTGTGCCCGATATTAATTGTTTCACTTGGGCTTTGTTCCCTTAGCATATAGTGATGTATTCGTTCTAATTTTGGATAGATTTGACACGCGTGGAGGACAATTTGAGGGGAAAAGGCACCGCGAGCAAGAGATTTCGCCGGTTCGAGGTAAGTAATGATTGTAAATACTGTCCTGAGGGTCTGAAACCCGGATTACACATTGTTGTGTTAGTTTGAGGTGACTTACATGCTAGATGACGAGCGTGGGGTAGAGCACCGTTGGGAATTGTGAACTAGTCCATCCCGAACGATTATTTTAATGCGTATTTGATAGTTAATTGTTTAATGTTATTATATTCTAGGATGTATGCCATGTCTGGGGCCTTGTGCCGACTTATTAAGACCCTTAGGGGCATTTTTGCTATCTTTCTTCACTCTATTTGCTTGATAGCGTATCCTCAGTCATGTTTTAACTGTTTCTTACACAAATCTGGATTTATCACTATATTCATAAAAATATGGAAATTGTTTTGGGTTGAGTTCCCCATTTTACTGAGATAGACCGAGGGTCTGATTGTGAGATTGATAACTGGAATAGATTGAGAGTCTTATGCTGAGGTCAATGACTGAGAGAGGTCGAGGGCCTAGTTGTGAGGATTATATATCTACGGATCGGGCTGCACGCTATATATATATATATATATATATATATATATATATATATACACGGATCGGGCTGTACGCCGCAGCGATATAGCGCTTGGGCTGTAGGAGCCCCTCCGGAGTGTGCACACCCCGAATGAGCACCGTCGACGAGATATGTAGATCGGGCTGTACGCTGTAGCGGTTAATATATGGTACCTATTGTGCATGAATGCTGAGTGCGAGTATCGATTGCTAAGAGTTGAGTCATGAGTGACAGAGAGGCTAGCCCGAGGGGTGATAGATATATACATGCATATGAGTGATGCTTCGCCTGAGAGGCCTGTTTATGAACTTATGGATTTCACTAATCTTTAAAGTGAGTTTCTATCAAATATGTTGATTTAGTGACTGTTTTCACTCATTTTTATATTGAGCCTCTAACGAAATATTGAACAAATATTTTAAAATAACTTTTATTTAAACCGGGGTTTATGTGATGTTCAGAATTTAATCACTGATTTGGCATTGGTCATTTCCACTGAGATTTTCAAGTTATGAGGTGTTTATGATTGCGGTTTTGCCCGAGGGGCTATTTTACGAACTATGTTTTTGCCCGATGGGCCGATTATAGTTTCCATTTTTTGATTACAAATGATACTGAACCCCTACTGAAATTGCTGGAAGGTATTTTAAATGATTTAAACCAAAAAGCTGAATTTAAAATGAGACGATTGGCTCATATTATGATTTGAAAGCCTATTGTGCTTATTGAGCCTAATGTAAAAATGTGGATTTATTGTTTCCTACTGCTCAATATTTATTTACTCTTATTACCTATTTGGTTGGAGTACTCACATTACTCTCTGCACCTTATGTGCAGATTCAGGTATTTCGGAACCCGGTAGCGGGTGTTGGTTGCTCAGACATGGAGTCATCAGAGATAGCAAGGTGGTTGCATGATGTTCGCAGCACCGCTTCTTCCTTCTCACTTTCATTTCTGTACTTAGTACATTGTTACTATTGTTGTTGTATTCAGACCCTGGGTAGATGCTCATGGCTAGTGACATCGTGATGTCGGGCTTGTATTTTGTTTCGCACTGTTATTTCAGATTTATATTATGAAACATTGTTTAACTAAAGGCTTAAAAATGACTCTTAATGATTAAAGGGTTAATGTGAGTGTTCTATCGGCTGGCCTTGTCTTGACGAGATGCTCCATCACGACTGGGCCGGTTGGGGTCGTGACAAGTTGGCATCAGAGCCTTGGTTACATAGCTCTCACGAGTCATGAGCAGGTTTAGTAGAGTCTCGCGGATCGGTACGGAGATGTCTATATTTATCCTCGAGAGCATGAAAAACCTCAAGGAAAATTTCACATTCGTGAATTCTTATCGTCTGTCCTTGATTCAGCTTGAAAAGAAACTCTTGAAATTCCTTCTACGCATTCGCATGCGCGTAGGAGAGCTTAGTATCAGATGTGGCTTGACAGCCTGTGATTCCCTGATCGAGGGGCGAGGCGTGATCTCTATGAGTTAATGTTGGGCCAGTCTGGAGGACTTGAGGCCGAAGTTTGTCTATGGCTTGAGCACTGAGGTGCCGATTATGTGAGCAAGTGTCTTTGAGCTGATATGTTTGGTTGTGTCCCTATTAGTGCAAGTGATGGCCGCATGGCTATATGACGAGTATATTGTGACTGCAAGATGTATTCTATAAATTGGAAGCGGCGAGTTATGGGTGTTTGAGGAATATTTTCATGTGTCCTAGTTGATAGTTAAGTAAATTTTATGTTGCGGTATGAGTTCAGACTCAGGGAGACTAAGTGGCTCTATAAAGTTTTTTACGGTGGAAGGTATACAAAAATTTTAGTTGGAGGCAAAGCAGGTGGGTTATCTCCTGCGTAGTGTTCTGAGGTTGTATGATGCTTATGTGTCTGTTAGAAGATCTTAATTACAAGTGAAGCATAAGTGTTGCAATTTGAATTTAGGTCGCTAAAGAGAGTGGGATTAACTATTGCGAGAATGAGTGCAAGATTTGCCGAAGATTTAAAGTAATAGATGATCTGTGTTTTCACAAGCTTGCAAAGGATCTGAGTTTAATCTCACTATGGTATTGTGGCATCAATAAAGTATAAGTGTTATGACTTATTGAGTCTATTTTTATCTATGGCTTTGTGCCAAGTAGGGGAGTTTGCTATTGATTAGCTGATTGCACAGTTATGTGCTATGTTGGTTCTGGTTTGAGGCGTGGTGAATCAGTTCTGGTTTGCGGAGATTGAGCCCGAGGATGGCTCGAGTAAAGGAAATTTTTGACTAAGGTAAGGTTTATGTACTGCAGTGTCATAAGTGCCAATGAGGCACTGGTTGTTCAGTTTTGTTGATCGGGTTAATTGCAGTCTGAATAGAGTGAATGACTCTAGAGAATGGTTCTAATGTGTTCAGGATGCTTCATGCAATAATTGGGTATCTCAAAGTTGTATATGTGGTTAGAAACTGAGTTTTCATTGGAAGGGTTCAAGACTTGTGGTATTTCTATGTTAATTATAGGATTCTATGTATCAGTATCAAGAAGGTAAAGGTAACAGATTTAGATTCAAAGAAAGTCTCTTCAGAGTAAAGTATTTTGATCGTGGTGCTGGTGGTAATATCTGAGAGAGTATTCGACGACTTTTGAGCCTTTGACGGTGTGGATTTATGCTTGGGTTCCGTGTGGTAAATCTGGGTTGAAGAATTGTAATGTTATAACAAGAATGAGTATCGAGTTGAAGGTAAATCAGAAGGGAATTCGAATAGCTGGGATAGCTTGGTAGTACGCCTAGTTGGTATGGTAAGGATATGATTAGCTCTTTGGATGTTTACAAGATAGTGAGTTTCTACACGTGTTTCATGGCAATTCTCTTGGGTTTTAGTGACCTGCATAGTTCGGTCGAGTTAGAAGGATTCAGTCCTGATGATTTAGAGTTGTACAAATGGGATCCGGATAGTTCTAGATGGTTTCCACAACACTAGTATATTTTTCATATTGGCATGAGGAGCATGGGATGTATAGTGATTTTCTTCTAGAGGGGACCAATGGAAAGTTCTTGATTGGTTGAGTACGTAGATATTTCTGGCTCGGAAGGGATATGAATTTCTCGCGATTATCCTAGAGTGGTACGGTTTATGCGATATGTTGGGTAAGACTGAGATTTTCATGTGTAAGGTTACAGTTCAGATTTGAAAGTAAAGTCATAAATTCTTAGGCAGCGCGGGCAGTTTCACATAATTAGAGAAATGAACTTCAGATGATTTGAGAAGGGATCTCCAGAGGATTAAGGAAATGGTAATGCTAATTGAGGTGATTTGACGAGGGTATATGTTCCAGAAAGAGGCAATAAGATTGAGTTGATGGTACTTTGGTAGTATTGCAACACTTCTCATCAGGTTAGCTGCTGATATTTGAGTTTGCTTGGCAGCACCGAAGAATCTTAGAGTATCTCCCGTGGGATGATTGGGTACTAGAGATGAGTTATATATGAGAGTGACAGAATTGGGATCATATATGGTAATTCGTGTGTTTTATGGACTTGGAGACTGGAAGTTCACATATGCAGGTTAGCTTGTGGTGTTGGATGGCAAAATGTGGGTAAGTTAATCAGATATTAGTGTCGACGCCCCCTTTTTCTCGCAAAATTGGTTTACGACATTTGGGAAGACAACTCTATTCTCGTTTGGGATTTGGGTTTTTGGATTTGAAGAGTTGCCACCTAACTATTAAGTGCATTAGGACACTAAGGGTTTTTGAGTTGGAAAACCAGAGTTCGGGTAAGGGCTAGAAATTATCTCGAGGGGAAGGTGTCAGGCACCCCTCAAGATCCACTAGTGTGGTTCCCGGCCATGCTATATTGTGACTCTAAATGAAAACAACAAGTAGGCAAACAAGCATTACAAATACAAAATGGTCTTCACATAATAGTTGCAAGAAATTAGAAACGTTAAAGAAACTGAAATTTGGTAGGAGAAACCATTTTTAAATTCTGAATAAACGAGTAAAGGAGGGAAATTCCATATAGTTAAAATAGTTTTTAAAAGATGAAATTTGCAAAATAAAATAGTTGAAATAAATGTGGGAAAATAAGGGAATCAGCCCTAGGTTTATACATAATATGGATCACTCCATACAACACCCGATAACCATTTATACACGTGGTGTTATCGCATGTTCATCATATACATATCTACCCTTTCCCACTCCATTTAGGTGTTAAAGCGTGAAATGGTATCGTTGCTTTATTGCATGTTATTACTTGTCCCGATCCAATCAGTCCCCGAGGCGTTTAGGACTACTTATCCTAAGGGTAGAGGGTTGGGCTTTTCAGAGTTTAAAAGGATAAAAGTCTAAGTCGACAATCAAAACACATAAGCAGTTAAGAGGGAGCAAGTAGCAGTTACATGCTCAAAAACGCCTCCTCATTTAAAGAGACAAATTGTTTAGCACGACTTGAAAATACTGGTTAGGTCTTTAATTAAATTTAACTTAGGAAGGGTGGTTGATATATCACATATTTTCAGATACGAAGTCCAAATTAGGCTTGCTTGCTGATTGTAATTATTAAAGATTGGTGTAGTTGATTAATTACTTAATGGTTTGCCTAGGTTAGTCCTGCAATCGTGGTATCTAACATCGCAGAAGACATGCTGATTTTTAAAGAAAGATTACTGATTTAACAAAAAAATCTGCAGATATTAAATGACATTTACTACTGATTTTAGACTTCTAAACAAGCTAAACGATTCAGATTCATTTAGTTATCCCTATAGGCATGCTTTCTACGCGGGATTGATTTAGGACGTTTGTAAGAGTTCAGGAATCCTATAGGCATGGTACCTAGAGTACATTTGTTATTTTTAACCTACAAACTATCTATATGCAGTAGTGACTACCTCATAGGAAAGATATATGTAGTAGTGAATGGACTTATAGGCATGATTTCTTGTGCAACAATGAATACCTTACATGCATGATATCTATATGCAGATGAATGAACTTATATGCATGATTTCTAGTGCAATATGGACGAGTTGTGATCGCGGAAGTAAACCTACAGCATGATATCTACCCTATATGCATAACATGAGTGTCCCTCCCCTTTTTTTAGTATACAACCCGTAGTTATTACAAATTATTACAACTTGAAGGAATCCAGAAAAATAACTAAATAAATTACATCAGAAATTGAAATTCCAACCCAGGAGAGCCTAATTCAGACTCCTAGTTTGACATATGGATTAAACCAACTTCTAGGGACCAGATTTTCCAAAGCCTTTCTCTTATTTGGGATGTGTCAAAGTTCCAAGGAACTTCAAGAGCTCCAGGCAATGCTTACACCCCAAATATCATTATAGGATCACAGTGTAGTGTGGAAGGGCCAGCCATCGAATGTCCAAATTCAGAGGGAACTCAAGGTCCCAAGGCAAGGCTCATAGGATGGGGGCAAAACTTAGAGGCTAGGAGTAAGTGCAAGTGCAATAGAGGGGAATCATGGAAGTCCATGGTAGGTTTGTGGTCATGCCCAACAATTGGGATGCTGGCACACCCCTCACCAACCTGTCAGCTTTAGAATTAGGGGAGTTAAGACCCGTTGAGGGTTAGGCTCAGCCCTGGACATCAATTTGGATGCTGCCAGGCTTTACCTTAACTCAACACACACATAGGGGAATGGGGGTATACGGATTTCATACTAGCAGTAAGATACAAAGAAAGAGCAGGAAAAAAGGCATACTGGTACACCTTCCAGCCTATTTAGGGGGTTAAGGGTAAAAAACATAGGTCATGGACAACGATTCTTATTGCCATGCCCTAAGTCCCCACTCACAAACACATAGGGGTAATGAGTAGGGGGCGATTGTTCATAAGGAAGAGGAGCAGGCAGTAGCATATATGCACTTCAAATCAGCTATTTAAACTTTATAGAGAATAGAAAGTAGTCATGGATATAAGGATTGTAAATAAACACATTGGGTGATACTAAAATTAATATAGGACATACCAGTTTCAAAGAAGCAGTAGCCTTGTAAAAGCCAAAATGCAGTCAAGAAGCAAGAATACTCTAAGTATAAGTTTAGAAGAGAATTGTGATTTTAAGTGTGCTCAATCGTGTGTGTTGTGTTAAAGAAAGACATGTATTTATAGTGCATAAAGCAAGCAGAAATAGGTAAGAAAATAGTTTGAAAATCAATAATACAAGGTTTCCCCTTCAATTAAGGGATTCCAATTTCAAACGCGCAAAATAAATAAGGAAAGAAATTAATCAAACACTTTTCAAAGCAGTACAAGAAGGGGTAAATACACAATAGTTATTTAAGGGAAAGGTTTTGACAGTACACGGTTGTGTAATTAAGGAAAGAGAATCAATTAACAACCACGAAATCAAAGCTACAAGCTTTACTCGAATGAACCAAGTCAAAAAAGGGTAAAGAGAGGTTTTGCTTATGAAGAATCAGTAACAATCAATTAAACCAAAAAAAAAAAAAAGATTCGAATTCAATCATAAGTTGGAAAGCCTTTTGAAGAAAGGTTTTAACATACATATAAAAGGAAGTGTCATACTAATCAAAAGAGTCTAGTATAGAATAATTCAGAGTCATAAACAAATAGGTTCAAATTCAGTACACAAGTCCAAAGTGAGTTTGAGAGATTCTAGGGCTCAAATAGAACCCTAGTCCAAACACAAGACCAAACTCGCTAAAAACCCAAAATCCTAGGGTTTTCAACTTGAATCAGATGCAGGGAAGACAAATAACTGAAACATGCTCAGAGGTCTCTTTCAGAGACTTATGAGAAAATAAGCAAACACAGTAGAAATTTCAAAGCAAACAGAGTGAAAAAACTAATTTGAAGCATAATTAGAGTAAAAGAAACAGTAGAGGAAAACATGCTTAAAACAAGGTAATGTAGTAAGAACACTTAATGAACAAGGTAGAAAAATTCAGTAGGCGAAACGTACTAGATCATAGTGGAAGAAAATAGCAGAGCATAGTGAAAAGCATACAAGCACATAATGTCGAAAACACAGTAGAAGAACATGCATGGTAAAAGAAGAACATAAGAACACAGAGAGACAAACATACACAAAGGAAGGGAAAAGAAAAGTCAGAGAAAACTTTAAGCATTTTCAGAAAATCCTAAATCAGAAAGAAGTGATTTTGAAAGTAATTTTTTAAAGAAAAGTTGGGGAAATATTTTTAAAACTCAAAATAGAGCATGGATACACACAGATCTGAAGAGAATCGGAGAAAAACCTCGAACAACTAGGGTTTCAGATGAACCCTAGATTGAGAAAGACTTGGAAAAGGTCCGATCTAAGTCGGATAAGGCTGGAATCAAGCTCAGGAGGCTAGGATATGCCAAAGCTCGGTCAGAGATGTCCGGAAACCTCGAGTCGACGGAGGTATGAGTGAAGACCTTTGAGGTCTAGCCTCGAACCTTCGAGTATCATATGTTTGAGAGCAGAGGGAGGTGAGTCTTAGCAATCCATGGTCTGAGAGGCCATGGATTCCGGTGAGAATGAGGTTGAAGACGGTGAGTGAAACTAGGGTTTTGAGAGGGTTCGAGAGAAATTAAGAGGGGGAGGGTATTCAGAGGCGGCTATTGGAATGAAATGAGGGGATTAGGGTAGTCACTAAGGTTTAATTATGGTAAGGCGAATTGGGTCCGTTGAATCTCAATGATCAACGGTCCAGATCAAGAGGGCTTGGGTCGGGTAATTTCAACGGGTTAACGGTTGGGCTAAGTGGGGTTGGACTAGTCCGGAATTGGGCCTGGAATTGGGTCAATTAGGGGGGGTTAATGTGGCTATAATTGAAATGCAAATGGGGCTAGTATTTAAATAGCCAGTTTTATCCCTTTTAGTTTATAAAATAGTAAAAATGATTTAAAAATCAAATTGATAGTATTTAAACAATTAATAGTGTATAAACATTAATTTTAAAATACTGGAATCAATTTTATAATTATAAACGCGATTAAATCTTAAAATAGCCAAACATTACAATTATATGCATTTTAGCTTTAAAAATACCAAGTGAATTTGGAATAATATATAAAAATTAACTTGACTATATCTTGGTATAAATATGAGAATAAAAATAAATTACTCATTAAAATGATAATTTTGGAAATAACAAGTGATTTTATACTGTTAAAAATGGACCATCAATTGATTTAAAATACTTATAAAAATTTAGGAAAAATGCCAAAAGGCTTAGCTATGCTTATGTATACATATGTATGGTATTTTGAAAGTAAAATATACAGGGAAAAATTGGGTATCAATAGCTACCCCTCTTTACCCGGGAAGGATGAAAGAGTTGTCCCGTAAAGGTATAATGGCCAATTTTGACCGAAAGAAACGACTTGAAAAGGTTTTGACCGAGCTCTGGCTCCTGAGCTGCCTACATATCCCTTGTCTTACAGGAATCAAGCCATATGTAGTTTGGGAAATCCGTGGGCGGAACATGCCGATGGAGATTTCGAATGACGGACGCAATATTCGGGTTGGGAATGATGGTTAGGGGCTGATGGGCTACGGGAAAATGAGCGAGATCGCTCCTGTTGTGATGGCCATTGCCAGCTGGTGTACCTGAAAATGAGCAATACGACCATATCGTGCATAAATTTAAACGTGATGCAAGTTCCCGTTGGACCATGAATGTTGTCTTCGGACGGGTAGGATGACATCCTGGGCCATGAAGCGTATAATAGAGTATTCGCAGGCTATGAAATGATGTTCTCGAGCTATGAGAATGATGACTCCGAACCATGATGCCTTTGAATAATGATATATAAAAGACAAAAGCGGGGTCCTAAGGCTATGGCATGGCGTTCTCGGGCTATGAAAATGGTGCCTCTAAACAATGATGCCTTTGGACAATTTTGGCGATATTTCAGCCCATGAAATGCAGGATTTGGCGATGTTTCAGCCGATGTAAAGCATAAATATAAATGGCGATCTTTCAGCCGATGCAAATATATACCAAGATTTGAAATGAAGTTGGCGATCTTTTAGCCGATGTAAGTGTTTAAATAAAGTTTGCGATATTTCAGTCATTGCAAGATTTAAATAACAGTGGCGATGTTTCAGCCGACATAGAGATTTAGATAAAAATTGGCGATGTTTCAGCTGACATAATGATTTAAATAGAGTTGGCACTATTTCAACCATGTAAAGATTTGAATAAAGTTGGCGATATTTCAGCCCATATGAAAATATAAATAGAGTTGGCGATATTTTAGCAATGCAAAGATTTAAACAAAGTTGGCGATATTTCAGCCGATGCAAGGATTTAAACAAAATTGGCGATATTTTAGCCATGCAAAGATTTAAATAAGGTTGGCGATATCTCAGTCATGCAGGTGGAGACAATGCTTTGTTTTGGAAGGTAGAAAGGTAGCCTTTTGCAATGCGGGAAAATGCAGGATGAAGACAATGCTTAGTCTCGGAAGGTAAAAAGGTAGCCTTATGCAATGCAAGAAAATGCAGGATGGAGACAATGCTTAGTCTCGGAAGGCAGAAAGGTAGCCTTATGAAATCGCAGGAAAATGTAGGATGGAGACAATTCTTAGTCTGGAAAGGCAGAAAGGCGGCCTTATGCAATGCAAGGAAATGCAGGATGGAGGTAGTGCTTAACCTCGGAAGGCATAAAAGTAGCCTTATGCAATGCAAGGAAATGCAGATGGAGACGACACTTAGTCTCGGAAGGCAAAAAGGTAGCCTTATGCAATGCAAGAAAATGCAGGATGGAGACAATGCTTAGTCTCGGAAGGCAGAAAGGTAGCCTTATGAAATTGCAGGAAAATGTAGGATGGAGACAATTCTTAGTCTGGAAAGGCAGAAAGGCGGCCTTATGCAATGCAAGGAAATGCAGGATGGAGGTAGTGCTTAACCTCGGAAGGCATAAAAGTAGCCTTATGCAATGCAAGGAAATGCAGATGGAGACAACACTTAGTCTCGGAAGGCAAAAAGGTAGCCTTATGCAATGCAAGAAATAAAGGTGGAGAGTAATGAAATCTCTTAGCTGATAGATGGTAGCTGATAGTTGATTGTGTCATTGGGGCCGCTGGGGATGCCACATGCGGACATCGCTTGTAAGTGAGCGATGATTCTGAGAGTTGTACTCCTGAAAAATGTGAGTATGTAATAGTATCTGATGGTTCTATGTCTTGGGATGCCTGCATTCAAAGAAATATCATGAGTTTTGTCCAGGGGGAAGGTTAGTTCGTCTTCCCGTGGATTCCGCTCATCCTACTCAGCTCTTGTTTTTGTTGGGTAGCGTCACTAAACAAAGCAATTTGATAGTAGCCATGCATGATTTGGTAATGCGATTTTTAAAAATAAATAAATAATGTAAATACATAATTTAAAAAAATGATTTTCTTTTAGATGAACCGACGATTGCGACGCGATTCAAGACATTGTGACCTCTTTTGCTCCGAAATTTTGAGGGTCCTCCTCAAAATTCTGCCCCAGTTTACTGATCTGGTGCCTCTGATGGCTGCGTGCGATGAATGGCTGAAAGTTGACTCCGTAATTTTGAGGGTCCTCCTCAAAATTCTGCCCCAGTTTCAAATATCTGGGGAAATTAAATTTTTATTGAATCGTGACCGAAACCATAGGGCTGCCTATGTATCCCCTCTTAAACAGGAATCAGGTTTGGCGTAGTTCAAATTATATCATACAAAAATCATAATGATTACACATAATAACGCTTGACTGCATCTGAATTAATTGGCTTTGGCCAGACTTCTCCATCCATTTCTGTGAGTATGAGGGCTCCTCTTGTTAGGACCCGATGAACCATGTACGGGCCTTGCCAGTTAGGAGAGAACTTTCTTTTGGCCTCATCCTGATGCGGGAAAATCTTCTTCAACACCAGTTGCCTCGGTGTGAATTGTCTCGGCTTAACTCTTTTGATGAAGGCTCTGGACATCCTGTTGTGATACAATTGACCATGGCAAAATGCATCCATTCTTTTCCCGTCTATAAAGGCTAACTGCTCATAGTGACTCTTTATCCATTCTGCATCTTCAAGTTCTGCTTCCTGTATAATCCTTAGGGAGGGAATGTCTACGTCGACCGGATGACTGACTCGGTACCGTAAACTAACATATAGGGAGTCACCCCGATTGATGTGCGGATCGTGGTACGGTATCCCAATAAAACAAAGGATAGCTTTTCGTGCCACTGCTTGTGCTTTTTTACCATCTTCCTCAGTATCTTCTTGATTTTCTCTTCGCCACCTCTAAAGCTCCATTCATCTGAGGTATATAGGCTGTAGAATTCTTGTGTTTTATTTTGAATGTTTCATACATTGCTTTCATCAGGTCACTGCTGAGATTGGAACCATTATCGGTAATGATTGACTCTGGGGTGCCGAACCGACAAACGATACGGTCGCGGACAAAGTCTTCAACATTTTTATTGGTCACTGCCTTATATGATGCTGCTTCAACCCATTTGGTGAAATAATCAATTGCCACAAGAATGAACCTGTGTCCGTTTGATGCTGCAGGCTCGAAAAGTCTGATAACATCCATTCCCCAAGTGGCGAATGTCCATGGTAATGTTGTTGCATTGAGCTCATTAGGAGGCACCTTTATCATGTCTGCATGAATCTGGCAGCGATGGCACTTTCAAACATACTGGATACAGTTCGTCTCCCTAGTCATCCAAAAATAACCAGCTCAGATTATTTTTTTTGGCTAAGAGAAAACCATTCATATGTGGGCCACATGTCCCTGCATGAACCTCCTCCAACAACCTGGATGCTTCCTTAGCTTCGACGCACCTTATTAATCCCAAATTGGGAGTCCTCCTATACAGGATTCCTCCGCTATGAAAGAAGTGATTGGATAACCTCCACAGCGTGCGCTTTTGAGTAGTGTTTGCAAGTTCTAGGTATTCTCCTGTTACCAGATATTTCTTAATCTCATGAGACCATGGTTTTCCATCTGCTTCTTCCTCGATATGAGCACAGTAAGCAGGCTGATCCTGGATTTTAACCGGGATGGGATAACTGAAGTGCTTATCTGGATGTTGAATCATGGATGATAGAGTGGCCAATGCATTGGCGAACTCATTCTTGACTCGAGGGACATGCCGTAATTCTGTCTTTGTAAACCTCTTCCTCAACTCCTGTACATGATGCAAATACGGGAGTATTTTGGAGTTCTTGGTTGCCAATTCTTCTTGGATCTGATGTATGAGTAAGTCCGAATCCCCGATCACTAGTAACTCCTGAACGTTCAAGTCAATAGCCAGCTTGAGCCACAAGATGCAGGCTTTGTACTCGGCCATGTTGTTGGTGCACGGGAACCTGAGCTTGGCGGACACCGGATAATGCTGACCTATTTCTGATACTAGAGCTACTCTTATGCCAACTCCTTTAAAGTTTGCTGCTCCATCAAAAAACATTCTCCAGCCATCATAGGATTCTACAATGTCTTCTCTTATGAAAGAGACCTCTTCATTAGGAAAATAAGTCTTTAGAGGCTCGTATTCTCCGTCCACGGGATTTTCGGCAAGATGATCTGCCAGTGCTTGTCCTTTTATTGCTTTTTGGGTCACGTCGACAATATCAAATTCACTCAGCAGGATTTTCCATTTTGCTAGCTTGCCTATGGGCATGGGCTTCTGAAAGATGTACTTTAGCGAATCCATCCTTGATATGAGATAAGTGGTATAGGCACAGAAATAATGCCTCAACTTCTGAGTTACCCAAGTCAGAGCACAACAGATGCGTTCTAGAAGGGAATACCAGGCCTCATACGAGGTGAACTTATTGCTGAGATAGTAGATGGTTTGCTCCTTTCTCTCTGTTTCACCATGTTGTCCCAAAACACAACCGAATGCCCTATCTAGTACTGCAAGGTAGAGCAATAGCAGTCTACCAGGTTCGGGTGGAACCAGGACTCGCGGCGTTGATATGTATTCCTTGATTCTGTCGAAAGCTTTCTGACAATCATCAGTCCACTTTGTGGTGGCGTCCTTCTTCAACATCTTAAATATTGGCTCACAAATGACAGAGGATTGAGCTATGAACCAGCTAATGTAATTGAGTCTCCCCATGAATCTCATAACCTCTTTCTTATTCTTTGGCGGTAATGGCTCTAACCTTTGATGGATCCAGTTCTATTCCTCGTCGACTTACGATGAACCCAAGAAGTTTGTCGGCAGGAACCCCGAATGAACATTTGGCAAGATTTAGTTTCAAGTTTTACATTCTCAACCTATTGAAGAACTTCCTCAAAACTTCCATGTGGTTAGTGGATTTCTTGGATTTGATGATGACATCATCTACATACACCTCGATCTCTTTGTGTATCATGTCATGGAAAGTAGTAGTCATGGCCCTCATGAAGGTGGCCCTAGCATTCTTTAATCCGAACGACATCATCTTGTAACAATACATCCCCCATGGCATAATGAAAGTCATTTTCTCCGTGTCTTCTTCATCCATACATATCTGGTGATACCCAACAAAACAATCGACAAATGACTGCAACTCGTGCTTGGCACAGTTGTCAATTAGGATGTGTATGTTTGGTAAGGGGAAGTCGTCTTTCGGACTGGCCCGATTGAGGTCCCGATAGTCAACACAGACTTTGACCTTCCCATCCTTCTTTGGCACCGTCACAATGTTGGCCAAACATGTTGGATACTCCACTACCTGAGGACCTTGGGTTTCACTTGTTTGGTAACTTCTTCCTTTATTTTCAAACTCATGTCTGGCTAGAACTTTCTGAGCTTCTACTTTACCGGCGGACATGTCGGATCTGTTGGCAATTTGTGAGCTACACTAGATGTACTCAGACCGGTCATATCATCATTTGACCAGGCAAATATGTCCTCATATTCTTTTAAGAACTCTGTGTACTCTTCCTTTTCTAACGGCGACAGGTGAACACTGATGCGCATTTCCTTGACATTATCTGTGTCCCCCAGTTGACAACCTCAGCTTCGTCCAGGTTAGACTTAGGTCTATTTTCAAAGTACTCAACCTCTTTAATGACCTCTTATGGTATTTCATACTCTTCTGAGTCTATATCGGTTTGTTGCGTTATCTCGTCGTATGTCACATTCGTCGGTTCATCAAGGTAAGTAATACTAATGCTGTGTAAATAAAATAAATAATAGAGAAATAATAAGAGTGAGATTTATAAGAAACTGAAATGCTTTGATAAATTCCATAATTGTTTTGAACATCAAAGCTCTTTTCGAAATTTAAAGAAATGCAAAAGGGAAATCAACTAGCGAAAAAGTAAAAGATATTGCATAATGCTTTGTTCAACCTTTCTACCCCGAAGCTTTCCGGGCCATGGTGGTTCTGACGGACCAATTGTTGAGGCGCGCTCCTTGACTCACAACTTGTATGGAAGGGCCTTCCTCCCCTTCCTCCTCAAAAATGACATGACAGTCCATATTGTCATCTTCCAAGAATAGATTTTTCATTACTGCCAATATTTCCTCCTCTTCTGACCCATATATGATGTCTGCCGGCGGTAAAGCCTACTCCAGGAAAGGTATCAGATGCTCCAGCGGGAAGTAAGGGTCGCGCTATGGTGGCGACTAGTTCTTGAATTCTTCCCAAGTATATCCATACCCTAACCCGAAGGTGGTGCCGTGCTTCTTCAGTTTGTTAGGTTTAGTGATTCTCTAGCGGGTTTTGCCGATCCCTTTGCCAGGTTCATACCCACTCCAATTCAGTACACTTTTGATCTTGTTATCCCACCACTTATCCTTGTCCACGGCATTGACTCGCTCGATATGATGGTAGGTTTCTCCGCCTAGCTTCCTTCTTCCTCTGATTGCTGGGATGGTCTGGCAACTGTATATGGGGTTACTACCGTCGCCGTCAATAATCACCTCTTGGTGATTCCATTCGAACTTCACTGCTTGGTGAAGGGTTGATGCTACAGCTCTAGCGGTGTGGATCCAACGTCGTCCTAGTAGTAAGTTGTAAGATGTCGGGATGTCTATCACTTGAAAATCAACATCAAACCAAGTCGGTCCCATTTGCAGACACAAACTGATTTCCCCAATAGTGGACATTTGGGAACCATCAACATCTTTGACGTTGATAACCACATCCTTGATCTTATGCAGGCTCTTCCCCAATATTCTGAGAGTCACCAATGGACAAATATTAAGGCTGGACCCTCCGTCAACTAAAGTCCTGGTGATGAAATAGTCTCCACATTGCACAGTGATGTGCAATGCTTTGTTATGGCTTAACCCTTCTGGGGGCAACTCATCCTCGTTGAAAGTGATCTTATGACTCTCTAATATCTGCCCTACCATGTTCGCCATCTCTCCTCCAGTTATGTTGCTAGGTACATATGCCTCACCCAGTATCTTCAACAAGGCATTCGTATGTGCATCGAAACTTTGCAGTAGAGCCAGGATGGATATCTGTGCTGGTGTTTTATTCAGTTGATCAATGACTGAGTAGTATTTTGCTTGTATCTTCTGCCAGAGATCATCGGGCCTAGTTTCAATAAGGCGTCCAGAGGCCTGCTTACTTGATTCAACTAAATGCTCTGGAGTGTAAATCTTACCGGTTCTGGTCATACCCTGTGCTGCAATTGCTTCTCCAGACCTAGTTTTCCCCTTCTTTCTTGCCTCGGCGGTGTAATCCCAAGGAACAGCCTGTGTATGGAAAGGAGTTGTGGCTGACATTGCTACAGGAATGGGTACCCTTGTTTTGGTAGGTAACACGACAACTTCAAATGGTACAGGTGCCTTTGGAGACCCAAACTCTACCTCAATTGGCTCTATGGTCTTTGTGGATGATGATGTTTCGAGCTCGAGTGGTATGGACATATTTACTTCAGCATCCCTAGAGGGCTAGATCTGGACTACAATTGGATTCAGTATGATTGTTGGTTTCTTGGGCTTGTCACCTTCGGCAATTAATCCAATCGACCCTTTGGGGTCCCAATAATGTTCTACCTCGATCATGTGCACACCTCCACCCTTATGATCCGGCAGGGGATTTTTGCGAATATTAGGAGTAGGCTCCTTTGCCATGATGATCTTATTGTCAATTAAAGCTTGGATTTTATCCTTCAGAGATCGGCACTCATCAATGGTATGCCTCTTCATGCCGGAATGGTATGCACAGGTTTTGTTCAGGTTTACCCATTGGGAAGGATTTTTTGGAGTTATGGCAGGGATTGGGGTGACGTAACCAGAAACTTTGAGCCTTTCATATAGCTGGTCGATTGGTTCAGTGATGGTAGTAGATTACTTGGGAGGTCTACGGTCGAAGTTAGGGCATGGCCTAGGGAAGTTTTGGTGGGCGGGAGATGATTGATAGTGAGAAGGTTGAGCATTATAGACCTAGTAGACGGGTGCGGGTTGGGAGTATCTTGGTGAATTAGGTTAATATGTGGGGTATGGAGATGGTTGGTAAGCAGGTGATGGAATTTGGTAAGAGGTTGGAGGTGCTTGGCAATTCGGGATAGGTTGATATGTTAGAGGAGGTACCGGGAAAGCTTGGTATTTTACTAGGGATTTCGTTCTCTGTGCAACCATCAGGGCACTCACATCCTTTTTCTTAGAAGTGCCACCCGACTGTAGAGACTTGTTAGTAGCTTGCAATGCCTCAAAATTAGTAACCATACCGCTTTTAATGCCTTCCTCAATCCTTTCTCCTAGTCTGATGATGTCGGAGAATTTCTGTAACCTCTCATAATACTGTGGATATTGAGCTCGGACAAAAAACCTGTTCATTTGTTCTTCTTCCAAGGCCGGCCTGACTTTACCAGCCTCTGAACTCCAACGAGTAGCATATTCGCGGAATGTCTCTGTAGGTTTCTTCTTTAAATTCTGGATGTAGAAGACATCTGGTGCATTCTCCGTATTGAATCTAAACCTATCCAAGAAATCGGACGCCATTCCTACCCAACTTGTACACTTCTTGGGATCTTGGCCAATGTACCAAGATAGCGCATCACCTTTCAAACATCTCATGAAGAGCTTCATGCAAATATTTTTGTCTCTTCCGACACCGACCAAATTATCACAGTATGTCCTCAAATGGACCCTGGGATGTCATTAGACTCTGGTGTGCTTGAAATGGGTTGAGTGTATTATGGTATGGTTTCCATATAGACGGGGGTGTGGTGGGGATGATCATTTAGTGGTTCAGGAACGAGGAGCAGGGTGTTGTCTGAAGTGTGACATGTGTTGCAATTTTGATGGGAGACGGGTTGTTTCTGTGGTTTCGGGATGTCCTGTAGAGGTATAGGATTTTGAGCATTGGGAAAGTTGACGTCTGGGGTGGTGAGGGAGAATGACAAGCTTGCCAAGTTCCGAACATTGTCAAATTCTTCTTGAAATTTTAGTGACTTCTATTTGAGTTGGGTGCACTTTCCTTGTACCCTGAGGAACCTCTACCCTTTCAACTGAGTTATCCTTCCTGACGTTGCTAAAGTCTTCCATTTCTGTTTTGTTCTTGTTTCTGATAGGACTCAGAGGAGGAGGAGGTGGAGGGCCCTTAGATCTTGTGGAGTAGGATGATGATGCCAGAGTGCACGGACTAACCTTTTGGGGAGGAGAATAAAACAAAAGTAAAAACAAAAAAGGTAATAAGTTAGTACGGATTCTGAGAAAAAATGTTGCAATATTTAAACACATAGTATAAGAATATAAATCGTGTCCTAAATTAGGTGCCTCGTTGTGTCCAAGGTAGGCCTAGTGACAAGTTGATTTGGAGAACTTATAATGCTAAATGCTTCATTTTATTGATAAAAATAAGATGAATCCCAAAATGGCACTAAAATTACAGGAAATAAAATGTCACTAATGGCCATTGGCCTTATTACATTTTAAATCAAAAAGAAAATATTCCTAACTACTTGGGTCACAGAAAGACCTTCCCAGATTCGGCATCTTTAGCTCCATCGAACAGCTTCACTAGCTCACGCAGTCCCAACAGCAAATAAGCTCTAGCCAAGTGCCCTCATTCATTTCCCTTAGCGTTCTGCAAATTTTCAATCCTTTGGATGAATTTTCTCTCCAACTCTACCAAACCTCGCTCCAAATACCCTAGTCGCTTGTTGGCGCTGACAGCCATATCTTTCCACTCTTCAATGAACTTTTTATTTGCTTCTTGAATTTCCTGATGTTCACTCTCACACTCTCTGATCCTCTTGCGCAATTGGTTGTACTTAAGCTGTATTTCAGCCCTCTCGTCGATGACCTTATGACCTCGAACAGACCCGGACTGTCCCAACCCAGCATGATCTTCTTCTAACCAATATAGATAGTATGGGGTGTAACTGGCGTGGTATCTGTCAGGTTATATGGAGTCCTTTTCAAGGATGATTTTGCAATTCCACTTGTGTTGAGCTTGACACTTGTATGGACTATCGTCGTCTTGGAAATCGGCCCTAAAATGTCTCATCATTTTTACCTTTGGTATGACCTGCTTCCTCCCTTCCTGCCTCATGACTTGGAGAGGGACATAGAGATATGTTCCCCTCAGACCAATGAGTACAAGGAATGGAGCGTCCCAAGAGCGGATGATGAACTCTCTAGTGGGGAACCATTCGAACATCCACTTCACCTTGTCTTCTTTCATATTTTCAAACAACTCTACCCATCCCTTGGCGTCTACCGGTTGAGCAAACATGTTAGGCATATAGTTCATTCTCTTGGGGTGGTAGACTGCTATATGATCATTCCACGGCCTTCGTGGAAGCTCTTGATTCTTCCATAAGCCTGAGTTGGAGTAGCAAGTTGCAACCTTCGAAGTGACTGGCCCCTTGTTGACAGTTTTCCAAGGCTCAGTATATCTCAGGAACAATCATGGGCACTATGCTAAAAGGCTACCCTCCAATCCCTTCCATTAGTGTCCTGGCTACCATGGCAAGTCTGGTATGGATCCTGGCTTTCTTCATGGGAAACACTATCATTCCCAGAAAGCAAAATATAAAGACGAAGACCTATCTGTGGATATGCCCCAACGATGTGAGGGCGAATTCATCTAGGTAGTTGCGGTAGGACTTGCTATGGCCATACCTCTCATACAGATAGTCGAAAGGAATATACGAATCCTTCAAATGGGTCAAGTCTGGATTTTTCTTCAGTCCCATCATCTTGAGGAAACCCCCACCCTTGCGGTTTTCTGGCATAAGCAAACCCGGAGTCTCCCAAGGAATACCACATAACCCTCCTATTTCCTTGAGCAAAGGGGTCATTTCAAGGTCCCAAAATCGAAACACTGATCTATCACTGTCCCAGAATAAGGTTGCAGCCTCTATGATTTTGTTGTCAGGCTGGATTTCCAAAAGAGAAGGTAAATTCCCCAAATATTCGTGGACGAGAGTCAGGTAACTGGAGTGAAGGTCTTCCCACCAGCTTAGCAATCATGGGCGAATGTTGGTTACCATGCTGAATCTGGGGATTTCGTGCCTCATTTTCTGCAAAACAAAGTGTTAGACCCTTACCCCACCGGACTCGACTGCTTAAACTAATAATTAGCATAATGGAATTTAGTTCTCCAAATAAATGCAAAGATTATGGTGTTGTCCTTTTGGGTTCCAAGGAAACCCAGTGGACTTTGGACAAGGCTTTGTTAAAGAGTCATTATGTGGACAACATAACTAACTCGACTACGTTTGACAGTGATGCATGCACAATTAAATAGGATAAGGTTTCTATGGGGTATTAGACCAGTACCCTTAAGACAAATCAAGAGGGAAAGGCATGTAACCGTCGACTGAACCACTGATCGACTGGTTTTACCGCAAATATGCCTTTGCCAATTTAGGGGGTAATAGTATCGGAAGAGCGCAACAACTCATTATAAGCGTTGCTGTGGTATTTGTTTGGCACGAATGGAATACGATGCGGAAGATGCAATTACAAGAATGAAACAAATTGTCATGTATTTTCACATTCATAGTGATTACAATAATTTCTCAAAAATTACAACGACATTAAAGGAAAGTAGTAAATGAAAGCGTTAAAGAAAAATAAATAAAAAGCCAAGTAAGTTTCGAATAAAGGCATTAAATAAAGCAGTAAAGAAGCAATAAAGTCACACATAACATGAAGTGGTAAAATCCTAAATATATCCCCAGTAGAGTCGCCATGTTGTCGACGCTCCCTTTTTCTCGTGAAATCGGGTTTACAACAATTGGGATGACAACTTTATTCCCGTTTGGGATTTGGGTCTTTGGATTTGAAGAATCGCCACCTAATGATTAAGTGCATTAGGACACTAAGGTATTTTGAGTTGGAAAACCAAAGTTCAGGTAAGGACTAGAAATTATCTCGAGGGGAATGTGTTAGCAACCTCAAGATCCACTAGTGTGATTCTCGGACATGCTATATTGTGACTTTAAATGCAAACAACAAGTAGGAAAACAAGCATTACAAATACAAAGGGGTCTTCACATAATAGTTGGAAGAAATTAGAAACGTTAAAAAAACTGAAATTTGGTAGGAGAAACCATTTTTAAATTCTGAATAAACGAGTAAAGGAGGGAAATTCCATACAGATAAAACATATTTTAAAAGCTGAAATTTGCAAAAGAAAATAGTTGAAATAAAAGTGGACAAATAAGGGAATGGTTCCTAGGTTTATACATAATATGGATCATCCCACACAACACCCGGTAACCATTTATGCACGTGGTGTTATCGCGTGGTCATCATATCCATATCTACCCTTTCCCACCCTATTTAGGTGTTAAAGCGCGGGATGGTATCATTGCTTATTGCATGCTATTACTCGTCCCGATACTATCGGTCCCGGAGGCATTTGGGACTACTAATCCTAAGGGCAGGGGGTTAGGCTTTTCAGAGTTTAAAAGGATAGAAGTCTAAGGCGACAATCAAAACACATAAGCAGTTAAGGGGGAACAAGTAGCAGTTAAAGGCACAAACATGCCTCCTTATTCAAAGAGACTAATTGCTTAGCACGACTTGCAAATACTGGTTAGGTCTTTAATTAAATTTAACGTAGGAAGGGTGGCTGATATATCACATATTTTCAGATAAGAAGTCCAAATTAGGCTTGCTTGCTGGTTGCAATTATTAAAGATTGGTGTAGTTGATTAATTACCTAATGGTTTGCCTAGGTGAGACCTGCAATCGTGGTATCTAACATCGTAGAAGACATGCTGATTTTTAAAGAAAGATTATTGATTTAACAACAAAATCTACAGATATTAAATGATATTTACTACTGATTTTAGACTTGTAAAGGAGCTAGACGATTCAGATTCATTTAGTTATCCCTGTAGGCATTCTTTCTACGCGTGATTGATTTAGGACGTTTGTAAGAGTTCAGGAATCCTATTGGCATGGTATCTAGAGTACATTTGTTATTTTTAACCAACAGACTGTTTGCCTAAGGTGTGTATGCAAAAACGCAGAAACTTATAGACAGGATATCTAATGCAAATGAATAACTTATAGGCAGGATTTCTATATGCAGTAATGAATACCTTATAGGCTGGATATCTATATGTCGTAGTGACTACCTCATAGGCAGGATATTTATATGCAGTAGTGAACATACTTATAGACATGATTTCTAGTGCAGCAATGAATACCTTACAGGCATGATATCTATATGCAGATGAATGAACTTATAGGCATGATTTCTAGTGCAATATGAACAAGTTGTGATCACGAAAGTAAACTTACAACATGATATCTACCCCATATGCATAACATGAGAGTCCCTCACCATTTTTTACTATACACCCCGTAGTTATTACAAATTATTACAACTTGAAGGAATCCACAAAAATAACTAAATAAATTACATCAAAAATTGAAATTCCAACCAAGGAGAGCCCAATTCAGACTCCTAGTCTGACATATGGAATAAACCAAATTCCAGGGAAAAAATTTTCCAAAGCCTTTCTCTTATTTGGGATGTGTCAAAGTTCCAAGGAACTTCAAGAGCTCCAGGCAATGCTTACACCCCAAATATCATTATAGGATCATAGTGCAGTGTGGAAGGGCCAGCCCTCGAATGTCCAAGTTCAAAGGAAACTCAAGGTCCCAAGGCAAGGCTCATAGGAGGGGGGAAAAACTTAGAGGCTAGGAGTAAGTACAAGTGCAATAGAGAGGAATTAGGGAAGGTCATAGTAGGTTGGTGGTCATGCCCAGGAATTGGGATATTGGAACACCCCTGACTAACCTGTCAGCTTTAGAATTGGGGGAGTTAAGACCTGTTGAAGGTCAGGTTCAGCCCTCGACAACAATTTGGATGCTGCCAGGATTTACCTTAACTCAGCATACACATAGGGGAGTAGGGGTATGGGGATTTCATACTAGTAGCAAGATACAAAGAAAGAGCAGGCAAAACGGCATACTGGCACACCTTCCAGCCTATTTATGGGGTTAAGGGTCAAAAACTTAGGTCATGCGCAATAATTCTTATTGCCGTACCCAAAGTCCCCACTCACAAACACATAGGAGTAATGGGGTAGGGGGCAATTGTTCATAAGGAAGAGTAGCAGGCAATAGCAAATAGGCACTTCAAATTAGCTATTTAAACTTTACGAAGAATAGAAAGCAGTCATGGATACAGGGATTGTAAATAAACACATAGGGTGATACTGAAATTAACCTAGGACATACAAGTTTCAAAGAAGCAAGTAAAGAGAAGCAGTAGGCTTGTAAAAGCCAATGTACAGTCAAGAAGCAAGAATACTCTAAGTATAAGTTTAGAAGAGAATTGTGATTTTAAGTGTGCTCAATCATGTGTGTTGTGCTAAACAAAGTCATGTATTTATAGTGCAGAAAGCAAGCAGAAATAGGTAAGAAAATAGTTTGAAAATCAATCACACAAGGTTTCCCTTTAATTAAGGGATTCTAATTTCAAACGGGCAAAATAAATAAGGAAAGAGGTTAATCAAACACTTTTCAAAGCTGTACAAGAAGGGGTAAATACACAATAGTTATTTAAGGAAAAGGTTTTGACAGTACATAGTTGTGTAATTAAGGAAAGAGAATCAATTAAAAGCCACGAAATCAAAGTTACAGGCTTTACTCGAATGAACCAAGTCAGAAAAGGGTAAAGAGAGGTTTTACTTAAGAAGAATCAGTAACAATAAATTAGCCCAAAAAAAAGATTTTGATTCAACCATAAGTTGGAAAGCCTTTTGGAGAAAGGTTTTAACACACATATAAAAGGAACTGTCATGCTAATCGAAAGGGGCTAGTATATAAGATTTCAGCGTCATAAATAAAGAGGTTCAAATTCAGTACACAGGTCCAAAGTGAGTTTGAGAGAGTCTAGGGCTCAAATAGAACCATAGTCCAAACACAAGACCAAACTCGCTAAAACCCCCAAATCCTAGGGTTTTCAACTTGAATCAGATGCAGAGAAGACAAATAACTGAAATAGGCTCAGAGGTCTCTTTCAGAGACTTATGAGAAAACAAGCAAATACAATATAAAGTTCAAAGCAAATAGAGTGAAGAAACTAATTCGAAGCATCATGAGAGTAGAAGAAATAGTAGAGGAAAACATGCTAAAGCAGATCTTCTAGAGGGAACTTAAAACAAGGCAAACTAGTAAGAACACTTAATGAACATGGTAGAAAAATACAGTAGGCGAAATGTACTAGATCATAGTAGAAGAAAATAGCAGAGCATAGTGAAAAGCATACAAGCACATAGTGTTGAAAACACAGTAGAAGAACATGCATGGTAAAAGAAGAACATAAGAACATAGTAGAGACAAACATACACAAAGGAAGGGAAAAGAAAAGTCAGAGAAACACTTTAAGCATTTTCAGAAAACCCTAAATCAGAAAGAAGTGATTTTGAAAGTAGTTTTTTAAAGAAAAGTTGGGGAAATATTTTAAAAACTTAAAATAGAGCATGGATACATACAGATCTGAAGAGAATCAGAGAAAAAACTCCAACAGCTAGGATTTCAGATGAACCCTAGAATGAGAAAGACTTGAAAAAAGTCCGATCTAAGTCGAATAAGGCTAGAATCAGGATCAGGAGGCTAGGATATGATGGAGCCTGGCCGGGGATGGCCGGAAACCTCGAGTTAGTGGAGGCATGAATGAAGACCTTTGAGGTCTAGCCATCCATGGCTTGAGAGGCCATGGATTTTGGTGAGAATGAGGTTGAAGGCGGTGAGTGAAACTAGGGTTTCGAGAGAAATTGAGAGGGGGAGGGTATTCACAGGTGGCTATTGGAATGAAATGAGGGGATTAGGGTAGTCACTTAGGTTTAATTATGGTAGGGCAAATTGGGGTCGTTGTTCTCAAAAATCAACGGTCCATATCAAGAGGGCTTGGGTAGGATAATTTAAATGGGTTAAGGGTTGGGTTAGGTAGAGTTGGATTGGTCCGGAATTGTGCCTGGAATTGGCTCAATTAGGGGGTTAATGTGGCTATAATTGAAATGCAAATGGGGCTAGTATTTAAATAGCCAGTTTTATCCCTTTTATTTTATAAAATAGTATAAATGATTTAAAAAGAAAATTGAAATAATTGAACCAATTAATAGTATATAAACATTAATTTAAAAATATTGGAATCACTTGTATAATTATAAACGCGATTAAATCTTAAAATAGGCTAAAATTACAATTATATGCATTTTAGCTTTAAAAATACCAAGTGAATTTGGAAAAATATATAAAAATTATCTTGACTATATCTTGGTCTAAATATGAGAATAAAAATAAATTACTCATCGAAATGATAATTTTGGGAATAACTATTGATTTTAACAATAAATTGATTTAAAAAACTTTAAAAATTTAGAAAAAATGCCAAAAGGCTTAGCTATGCTTATGTATGCATATATATATATGCTATTTTAAAAGTAAAATATATAGGAAAAAATTGGGTATCAACAATTTTATGTGTTATGATTAAGTCATTGTGGACCTTCGAAGGATTATTTATCTGTTGTCTGTAACTGGAGTTGATGCATTGTGCATTGGTAGACCTATATGGATATGTGTCCGGCATCGAGATGGTTTTGTTGACTTCTAGTTGCTATTGGCAAAAGATGTGTTAATTCGGTTGGTTTGAGCTATTAGAAATTACAGGGATCTATGAATTACCTTTCTGTGTTGAGAGACGTTATGATCTGTTGGTTATAGGCACCTATGATGCGGTTCTATCAGAGTTTCATAATGGAAGTCGAGCGGGAAGAGTAATTGGGAGTTGCTCGGTGAATGGCATATCGGTTATGTCCTATCGGGTTGCATGGTGTATGTCTTTTGTTTCACCGTGGGTGTAATGATTTTCTTTGGTTCCAGACATCAATTGAGCATGGTTGTCGATTTCGAGCATAGTGACTTGAGGTGTTTTATGTGGAGCAGTGTTTGGATAGGACCGCGCGTTGAAGCTACGTGGAAAAAATGACTTGGCGGGTTGGATTTGTGTGTTCTATTGCTATGATGCATGACTGGTTCTCAGCAGTGTGTTGTGATGGTACTGGTGAGCTTGAGGTACAACTCTTTCATTTGAGTCAGCTTCATGATATGAGTATGTATGGGTTGTTGTTATTGGTGCGCGTACTGCGCAAGTTGTGGCTTTAGCCTGCCTTGGTGTGTCATGTCACAAGAGTAATTGTGTTGGATTAGATGAGATCGTTGGGGTCTGTAATGAATACAAACGGATTCGATTTTAGCATGTTTGATGGATAAATATCGAGGTTCAGTTCAGAAAATTGCTATGGTCCTTGCCCAAGGAGAAGTAGCCTTATGGATGGCTTATCTGAGAAATGGTTATGCTTTATTGCTTGTTTCATTTATCATTGGCAGTATAGGGAAGTGTTTGAATGAGACTTTAATTGTTAAGAGGTTCTATATCGGTATTCAGTTGTTATGTGCAGCTGCTGTGATTAGAAGTTATCGCTGCGAGTGTTTGCGTTATGTGGTATATCATATGATTGTGCCTGAGGTAGTAGATATGGTTTGTTACAGCTTGTCTGGACTTATTCACAGTATAAATGTGAGCGTGGGATCACCCCGGGGTATGTGTATGGTAATGTTAGTCAGTGATTGGTTGACTCTTGGAACAACTCCGAGTGTGTTCGAGGACGAACATGTGTTTAAGTGGGGGAAAATGTAACGACCCGATCGATCGTTTTGAGGTTTTGCACTTTGATCACCAGTTCTCGGGATTGATTTGCTCCCTGTGATGTATTATGACTTATTGGTTTTGGTTTTCAGGGTAATCGAAATAAATTTGGAAGAAAATAGTTCTCAGTTGAACATGAAATTTGAAAGGTTTGACCAAGATTTGACTTGTTTGTATATGATCTCGCATCGGAATTTTTATGATTTTGTTAGCTCCGTTAGGTGATTTGGGACTTAGGAGCATGATTGGAATGTATTTTGGAAGTCCGTGGAAGGTTTATGCTTGAATTGGCAAAATTGAGATTTTGACGTTTTCCAGTTGATAGGTGAGATTTTGATATAGAGGTCTGAATGAAGTTCCGAAAGTTGCAGTAGTTCTATTGTGTCATTTGGGACGTGTGTGCAAAAAGTTTAGGTCATTCAGACGTGATTTGCGTGTGTTTTTTTATCAAAAGCATAATCTAGAAGATTTTGGGATTCTTTGGCTTGAATCCGATGCAAAATTGATGTTTTAATGTTGTTTTGAGCGTTCCGAATGTTGGAACAAGTTTGAATGATATTAAGGGATGTGTTGGCATGTTTGGTTGAGGTCCCGAGGGCCACGAGTGAGTTTCCAGTGGTTAATCGGACCATTTCTTGTTTTGAAAAAATGCAGAAAACTGCTGAAGGATTTTAGGAAAATTGGCCTTCGCATTTGCAGGAAGTTCCTCGTGTTCATGAATAATTAGCTAGTGAGGTTGAGTAATTGGCCTTTGCGATCGCGATGAGGGTTACACGATCGCGAAGGGGTGAAGTATCGTGCATCGCGTAGGTCCATGCCGCATTCGCGTAGAAGGAAAATGGTCATCTGGGTTTGAGTCAAGATATTCATCGTGTTCGCGAGCATTGAGACGTGTTTGCATAGTTCTGTATCATGTATGTATCGCGTTCGTGAGGTTGGTGCCGCGAACGCATTGAGCAATTTTTGGATGGCTGGTTTTTGTTCATCGCGAACACGATGGTCATCCCGTGTTCGCGAAGAAGGCTTTTAAAGCCTGGGTAGAATGTTTTAACAGAAAAAGGTCAAAACTGCCCCTAGACTATTGGAGTTGGTATAATAATGCCCTCCGTCCACCTATTTTGAAAAAATTGCCCTCACCGTTATCTTTTCGGCTCAAGAATGCCCTTACGACTATCGGTCATGTCTGATTAAAAAAAAATTAATTAATTTCCACGTGTCATAATGAAAAAAAGGTCAAACATGCCCCTAGACTATTGGAGTTGGTACAATAATACCCTTCATCTTAAAAAATCTCTCGCCCCACCCCCTCCACCTCCCTAGCGTGTCTGCATTCATATTCTTCTTATTCTTTTCATCATTTTTTAAGCTTGCGCTCTGTTTGAATAATCACTACAAATATCACTAATATTTTATTTTTATACAACCAAAATTATTAGTCACCAATACTTTACGTCATACAACTTTTAAAGACCATGTTAAGCAAAAAAAAATTAATTAATTTCCATGTGTCATCGTCCCATTGGCCTAACTTAAAACTCACCCACATTCTACGACCCCTTTCCTCTGTTTCTTTCTCCTCTTTCTTTTAAAAATTATTCCACATGCACCCATTTTTCCCCCTAAACAAACAAAACTCTCTCGTATAGTTAAGCATCTTCCTCTTTCTATTTCTTTGTCTATTAAATGTACACATCAATATTCCTACTTTTTCCATCACAGAAATATCATTCATCATCAATTTTTCTTACTACACTTTACTGCTTCATATAATAAGCTCAATTAAGTGTTTATTACAGTCACATTCACCAATAAGTCGTATTCTATTATATTCTCAGGCATATGATCTCAAATATTTCTCTTAATTTAACCGTCTCTTTTTTTAAAATTGGCGGTGTTGATATAACCTGAAGAGCATCCTCGTACAATATCTTAATATATGGATATGATCGGATGTTCAGACTATGGTGAGCCAATGAAGAAGCAAAAGGTCAAGGTCCGAGCAGAGACCAATTAAAATATTGGTATAATCAAAATTGAATGCGGAGTTGTCAGGAAATATGCAACAAAAGATATTGCAAATGCTCAATGATCATTACCATTGACACTTTGTTAGTGTTCATATATGGTCTTTTAAAGTTGTATGACGTAAAGTATTGGTGACTAAAATTGGTTGTCTGAAAATAAAGCTTTAATGATATTTGTAGTGATTATTCAAATAGAGTGCAAGGTTAAAAAAGGATGAGAAGAACAAGAAGAATATGAGCGCACACACGCTAGAGGGGCAGGGTTAAGGGGGTGGGGGGAGAGATTTTTTGAGATGAGGGGTATTATTGTAGCAACACCAATAGTCTAGGGGCAGGTTTGACCTTTTTTTCATTATGAAACGTGGAAATTAATTAATTTTTTTATCCAACATGGTCATTATTCGTAAGGACATTCTTGAACCGAAAAGATAACTGTGAGGGCAATTTTTTCAAAATAGGTGGACGTATGGCATTATTGTACGGACCCCAATGGTCTAGGGGCAATTTTGACCCTTTTCTGATGTTTTAATAGCTCTTGTCCGCGATTTTGGAGCTAACTTTCACCATTTTTGAGCGATTTTGGAGATTCTTGAGGGGATTTGAGGAGGGATTCAAGAGATAACACCTGGAGGTAAGAGTTTTGAACTCAATACACGATTCATGTGTGAATTCCACCTAATTAATCATGGAACTAAGCCTAAAATTGAAGAACTAGGGCTTGAGAAATTGGACTTTTGATTTGGGATTTGAAGGACCATTTGAGGTTGGATTTGAGAATTTTTTATGTGTATGAACTCTTGGGGAGATAAGTAATCTAATGATATGAAAATTTTCGAGTTTCAAGAAGTTGGCCTGGGGCTCGGGTTTTGGTAATACTTGGATTTGTGCCCAATATTGATTGTTTTCGCTTGGTATTTGTTCCCTTAGCATATTGTCATGTATTCGTTCTGATTTTCGATAGATTCGACGCGTGTGGAGACCAATTTGAGGGTCAAAGGTGTCGCAAGCTAGAGATTTCACCAGTTCGAGGTAAGTAATGATTGTAAATACTGTCCTGAGGGTTTGAAACCCCGGATTACACATCGTTGTGTTACTTTGAGGTGACTTACATGCTAGATGACGAGCGTAGGGTAGAGCACCGCTGGGGATTGTGACCTAGTCTATCCCGAACGATTACTTTAATGAGTATTTGATAGTTAATTATTTGATGTTATTATATTTTGGGATGTATGCCATGTTTGGGGTCTTGATCCGACTTGTTGAGACCCTTAGGGGCATTTTTTCGATCTTTCTTCACTCTATTTGTTTGAAAGCATATCCTCAGTCATGTTTTACCTGTTTATTCAATTATGGCTTTATCACTACATTCTTAAAAATGTGAAAATTATTTTGGGCTGAGTTCCCCGTTTTACTAAGATAGACCGAGGGTCTGATTGTGAGATTGAAGACTGAGATAGACAGCGAGTCTGATGGTGAGGTCAATGACTGAGAGAGGCCGAGGGCCTAGTTGTGAGGATTATATATCTATGGATCGGGCTGCACGTTGCAGCAATACGTCACAGCGATATAGCGCTTGGGCTGTAGGAGTCCCTCCGGAGCCTGCATACCCCAAGTGAGCGCCGTCGACGAGATATATGGATAGGGCTGCACGCCGCAACGGTTACTATATGGTACCTATTGAGCGTGAATACTGAGTGCGAGTATCGATTAGTAAGAGTTGAGTCACGAGTGACAGAGAGGCTAGCCCGAGGGGCGAAAGATATATACATGCATATGAGTGATGCTTCGCTTGAGAGGCCTGTTTATGAACTTATGGATTTCACTTCTCTTTAAAGTGAGTTTCTATCGAATATGTTGATTTAGTGACTATTTTGACTCATTTTTATATTGAGACTCTATCTAAATGTTGAACAAATATTTTAAAAAAACTTTTATTTAAATGGTTTTTGGCAATGTTATCTTGTCTACTTGTAGCAACTGTCTTTGACTTTTGCTGACTGATTCTTTTTTCCTTTTGCCTTTCAGGTTGTTCCATCAGCTAAAATTCCAGATAATCGGATAGGGTTAGATATTGGAAAATATGTTATTTCGTCTTTTGAAAAAGAACTAGAGACCGCCAAAATAATCCTTTGGAACGGACCTATGGGAGTGTCTGAGTATGACAAGTTTGCTACTGGAACTAAGGTATAAAATGAAGATCTTGTTTAGTTTCACCATGAGTTTAATTGATGTTTTGCATTTATATTTTCTTTTTGGAATATATTATCAAGGCTATTGCGAAAAAAATGGCAGAACTTAGTGGAACTGGAGTTGAAACAATTGTAGTGGGTAGCAATACTGTTCCGACTGTTAGAAAGATGAAGCTTACAGAAAAGATGAGCCACATTTCAATGGGAGGGTTTGCCATCTTGGAGTTTCTGGAGGGGGTACCGCTTCCTGGGGTGATGACACTTGATGATGACACTATTGGGTAGATGATGACACTATTGGGTAGATGATGGGGCTCCCAGATGCGCCAGATGCTGCTGCACGTATCTATGTTGATAGCTTTGCTTACTAATTAGTTACTGGTTTTGTTAGTCCTATCTTATTATAGTTTGAGGGTCTTACTAATGAGTTACTGGTTTTGTTACTCCATCTTATTATAGTTTGAGAGTAATTATGCGATGAGCGTCTTATTTTATCTCTAAGTATGTATTGATGATGTGTATTCATAGAACTTGACTACTTGGACTACTCGACCCGTCATCTGCGCAGCCTTGTAATAAGATCCTTGTTACAATAAAACTTTCATCAGAAGTATTGTCAAAATGTAACACATTTCTTTCTTACTTTGGTGTGGGTAAGGGGTTATATTATTTTGCTCCCAGTAATTTTCTCATCTTACATATTTTACCTGACAACTACACAACATGGCTGTAAACTTCCTTAATGCTTGGTAGTTGTGAAGGAAGGCATAATAAGAGATGATAAATTTAAGAATATCAAGAGGAAAATAAGTGACAAGAGTCTCCATACAAATGAACTTATGCCCATCCCCAATTATAGTGTCTACCCCAATAGATTGAAATACTGAAGTATCATGTAATTTAGAAAAGTTAATCAATTTATATAGTTGACAAATGTAAGTAGACATGTTAAACACACGTACAGTCTTTGCATCATATCCATTGTTTATCACTTTATTAAGTGGACATACCTGGAGAACGCTGACATACAAGTAACTAAGTTCAGGGCATTCTCTTGCAATGGCTATTGTTTTAGCATCCCAATTTGGTGGGAGCCACTTACATTCAAATGGTCTAGAGAGAAACCTTCAGTAATAGCCACAAGTGCTTTATTTCCTACGTTGATAATCAAATAGAGATTAATGACTTATTTGAGCCAAAATATCAGTAATGAGGTAGCTAAGTAGCGAGCATTTGAAAAAAAAAGGTTTAAACTATCTCCAGTGGAAGAATTTAACCGGTGAATATTAATGAAAGAGAAGTTGCGAAGGCAAGGACCAACTAAATATAATTATTTGTCGAACGTCGTAATGTGGAACATTTCCAAGGGACTCAGCCAGGAAGGATTAAAAGAAGATGAAAATTGTGCCTAGACAAACTTCATCTTCAATGGACAAGCAACCATTTGCAGCAGCAGAGGCAGCTATACAAATATAACCATGTCCAAAAGGATGAATGCTTATTTCAAAGAGCATTAAAGAATAGATTTATATGACAATTGAAGAAGAAAGTAATGCAAGCAAGGGAGAGGTTGTCCCCAATCTTATTGATGATAGGCTATAATTACTTGTTTTAGTCGCTTATTACACTCTAATTTACTGTGCACTTTAATTGAGTTTGCGCTTTAATTGCTAGTGTCTTGCATTAATTGTGTGTTTTGTGCCTTGTAGGAGTTATTACGAATTATATAGATGTTATGGAATAAATTCAAGTGATTTGGAGCTTTGAAATCTGAGTAAAAGTCCAAGGATACAAGTCGGTATCGCGTTTGGGGGTCAACAGATGGTAGTTAGAGCGAACGAAGAATCGAGCAGCCATTTTATGCACTATCTAGTAAAATAAATATAACTTTTTGCTCAGAACTTCATTTTATCTTTACAATATATGGTTGAAAAGCTAACTCAAAGGGATACAACTTTCATGATTTATGTTTTTCTATATTCTAAACGGAACAGGGTAAAAAAAGCATGCCCAGATGCGCGATTGCGCTAGTTTTAGCGCGCCCAAGACAGAAAGTTGTCCAACTTGCGCGGCCATTAGCGCGCCGAGATGCGTGACCGCGCTAGTCAAACCGGGAAAATGACATTTTTCACATTGGAGAAGGTATAATTGTTTGGGCCCAACCCTACTTGGTATATATATACATGAAAAAAATGGTATTTTGAGGGAGAGGACACCACTTTGGTAAGATCTAACATACTTTGAAGGGAATTCACGTGGGGGAGCACACACCACTCTTGGAGGAGGCTTCTAACTAGTTTTTCTTCTCTTCTCTTCCTTTAATTTCATAGTTTATTAGTTCTAGAGTTTTGGGTGCTACATGAACGTTGTAGTTTGAAGCTTGAATTGTTCTTATTATTTTATCATATTGATTTATTTATTCAATCTTGCGCTTAATTATTTGATTTCTTGATCACCAGTTGAATACTCTCTACGAATCTAGGATTGTACTCGGGAGAGGGAATTCTAGATTGCATATAAGATTGAGTAGAGCAAGATCTTAACCATTACAGATTTGCGGTTAGGATAGGAATATACCTAATAGCCCTTCTTGGTTACTATACGGGAATTATAAATACGTTCTTGTTAATCCTCATTCAATAGGAATATAGGCGTTAGATTAGCTTGAATAGGCGAGTAGTGCTTCGGGAGAAGGCTACGAGTAATACTAACACTGTCCACCAATAAACTAGATAAATTAATTAGACGATTTAAGTGGAGATCTCAACGGGATTGTTAGCTAACCCATAACTCTAGAATATTCACCCACATTGAATTCGTCTCTATACTTCGCCAATTTGTTTCTTTAATCTCTTAATTTGTTACTTTATCTTTATTTTAGTTAAATATTCATACGTTAGGATTCACTTCAATAGATTAATTGTTTGGTTTAATTTAGTTGATAGTTGATCACTAGTCCTTGTGGGTACGATATCTGGACTTACAATCCTATATTACTTGTCGACCACGTATACTTGCGTGTGCGTTTGGCCGCAATAAGTTTTTGGCCACGTTGCTCCCAAACTATCTTCGTTTGAAAAGTATACATGGTCTACATGATTGACAAGTATCCTAGTGCGGTCGCGCATCTCGGCGTGCTAATGACCGTGCTAGTTGGACAACTTTCTGTCCTGGGCGCGCTAAAACTAGCACAATCGCGCATCTTGGAGCGCACTTTTCACCCTGTTCCGTTTGGAATGTGAAAAAACATAAAACATGAAAGTTGTAGCTCTTTGAGTTAGCTTTCCAAAACCATATATTGTGAAGCCAAAATAGAGTTCTGAGATAAAAGTTATATATATTTTACTAGACAGTGCACAATATGCCTGCTCGATTCTTCGTTCGCTCTAATTATCATCCGTTGACCCCCAAACGCAATACCTGCTTGTACCCTTGGGCTTTTACTCAGATGTCAAAGATCCAAATCACTTGAATTTATTCTATAACATCTATATAGCTTAGAATCACTCCTACAAGGCATAAAACACACAGTTAGTGCAAGAAACTAGTGATTAAAGTGCAAACTGAACTAAAGTACAGTAAAATAAAGTATAGTAAGCGACTAAAATACATAATTATAGCCTATCATCACTTATCAACAGAATACTTGATTGAGACACAAAGTTATACTAAGACAACATTAGTTGAGAAAGAAAAAGTCACATACTTATCACAAAACCTAAGGCTAAGATCTGTAATTTTTTTACAGTTCTCACCAACAACTATATTTGCCTTATTTCCAACCTATCAAATCATATGAGAAGACAACTTTTTTTTTTGAAGGTTAAGATTTATATTATATAAACTTACGACATATTTTCTTAGGGACAACATCTCAAATAATTGTCGTTAATATATAGTTGGTTCATACCCCCTAAGGCATTATCGTTATAAGGAGGCCAAAATATTACATACAAATAAGTTACTAGTCCAAAAATTAATACAACCATCCTTGTCAGCTGAATACAAATTAAAAGAAAAATTAGGAGGCTCCGCAAATTAGTTAGTATTGCAGCTAGGATCAAGTAGTGCTTTTTTTGCTAGTTGGTGTGCAACTTTATTTCCCTCACGGAAGTTATGCTTCAGCTTGATTTCCCCCTTCTCCATTAGCTTGGTCATGAAGTACCATCATTCATTAAGCAAACTAGTATAAGTAGGGTAATCTTCATCCAAGAAACATATCACCTTTGTAGCGTCCATTTCAATTTCACACGGTATGAAATTCCCTTGCATGATCATTTCCAAAGCTTTCCTAAAGGCCAGCAGTTCAGCTTGGATTGGGGTCATGCATGCACATTTTTGTAATATCCCAGTATCCATGTTCCTCTACTATCTCTTATGACTCCACTTATGCCCCCAGTTAGATTTTTCTCTTTAAAAGATCCATCAATGTTGATCTTGTATCAATTCTGGGGAGGTGGGTGCGATTTTACTTTCACTTTAATGGGTGCATTGCTAGTTATGTGTTTATTAGCTAGTAAGAGAAATTCCATTGCATTTTTGAACACTTTTGTAGTGTAGATTTTATTTGAAGTGTTGTTATTGTTATCATTTCTGTTTTTCCAAATTGACCATAGTGCAAATGGAAAAACCCTTTTCTAATTCAAGAGATTGTTTGGTAAGTTAGGAGATATATTTCTTAGGAAGTCCACTCAGTGTTCATGTGGCATAGGGTTACTTGAATGCACCCCTATAGATGCCCAGAATTGCTTAACTATTTTGCATAAATATGGATAAGGGATTCGTTGACTTTAAAAACTGGGCAATTTATGTCTAAGTTAATGCCAATTTTCCCTAGGTATTCCCTAGTAGGGAGCCTATTATGATAGCATTTCCATACGAAAAATTGTAACTTCCTACGGCATCTTAATACCTATATTCATGCATAATTATTGTCATTAGAGATGTGCTTGTCAATTAAATTATAGCAAAATGATGTTGTGAATATTTCACTTGTAGTTTGGTCCAAATAAGGGTGTTTGCCTGGGGGATAGAGGTAGTTAGTGACTGGATACTGTTCATAATATGGCCAGGGAGTTTAAAAGAAATTTTGGTCAAATCCCATGATCCATTATTAATTATGTCTTTTATTTTCAAATCACTCTCCTTATTATTGAGAGGGCCAGTAACATTTTCCCTTAGCTGTCCAAATTTAGGGATCCAATTGGTATCCCATATGAATAAGTTAAACTTATTATCCGCAGGCCATATTATGCCTTCTCTACATAAATGACATCCCCTTGAGAGGCTTTTCCAGGTGTGTGAGACCCCCTTAGTTGTTTTTGTATGGATATATACACTAGTGATGATACGTACCCAAGTGCTAGAGGGGTTATTTGGAAGCCTCCAAACTAGACTTGTTAGTAGAGACAAGTTTTTTGATTGAGCCTTTCTAATACCTAGCCCCCTATCCTTTGGTAGGGTTACTACATTCCAGGCCACTAGGTGCATTTTCTTCTTTTCCCCCGTAGTTACCCACTGAAATTCTCTTTGAATTTTATCTATTTCTTTGAGTGTCCTACTTGGTAGAATTGAGAGTTGCATTTGATGATTAGGAATAGTGTTTAGAGTAGATTTTATAAGAATACACCCTCCTGCCATATTAAGCCACTTAGCATTCCAAGTGTTTAATCTTGCTCTCATTTTCTCAATTAAAGGCAAATAATCCTTATGTTTGAGACATTTGCCACTCATAAGGAACCCTAGATAGCTACCAAATTCTTTGCTAACTTTAATGTCTAGTGTAGAGATTATCCAGTTTCCCATACCATTAGAACAATTATTAGAGAGAAGCAAGTTAGATTTACCTTTATTGATATTTAGCCCAGATAAGTGGTATGCGAAGACATCTATTATCAAACAAAATAATTGAATTTCAGGCATCATTTACGAAGGATACTGCACAAGCCAGATTTCACTAATAAACGATTTAGGGATAATTAACAGCTGTTGGAAACAAAAACTACTTTTCATATCAGATACAAATAAATGCTTATTTCAAAGAGCATTGAAGAACAGATTTATATGACAATTGAAGAAGAAAGTAATGCAAGCAAGGGAGAGGTTGTCCCCAATCTTATTGATGATAGGCTATAATTACTTATTTTAATCGCTTATTACACTCTAATTTACTGCGCACTTTAATTGAGTTTGCACTTTAATTGCTAGTGTTTTGCATTAACTGTGTGTTTTGTGCCTTGTAGGAGTTATTCTGAGCTATATACATGTTATGGAATAAATTCAAGTGATTTGGAGCTTTGAAATCTGAGTAAAAGTCCAAGGATACAAGCCGGTATCGCGTTTGGGGGTCAGCAGATGGTAGTTAGAGCGAACGAAGAATCGAGCAGCCATATTATGCACTGTCTAGTAAAATAAATATAACTTTTTGCTCAGAACTCCATTTTGGCTTCACAATTTATGGTTGAAAAGCTAACTCAAAGGGCTACAAGTCTATGTTTTATGTTTTTCCACATTCCAAACGGAACAGGGTAAAAAGTGCGCGCCCAGATGCGTGATTGCTCTAGTTTTAGCGCGCCCAGGACAGAAAGTTGTCCAACTAGCACGGCCATTAGCTCGCCGAGATACGCGACCGCGCTAGTCAAACCCGGGAAAAATGTCCTTTTTCATATTGGATAAAGTATAATTGTTACCTGGTATATATATACATGAAAAAAATGGTATTTTGAGGGAGAGGACACCACTTTGGTAAGATCTAACATACTTTGATGGTAATTCACGTGGGGGAACACACACCATGCTTGGAGGAGGCTTCTAACCAGTTTTTCTTCTCTTCTCTTCCTTTAATTTCATAGTTTATTAGTTCTAGAGTTTTGAGTGCTACATGAACGTTGTAGTTTGAAGCTTGAATTATTCTTATTATTTTACCATATTGGTTTACTTATTCAATCTTGCGCTTAATTATTTGATTGCTTGATCACCAGTTGAATACTATCTACGAATCTAGGATTGAACTCGGGAGAGGGAGTTCTAGATTGCATATAAGATTTAGTAGAGCAAGATCTTAACCCTTATGGATTTGCGGTTAGTATAGGAATGTACCTAATCGCCTTGCTTGGTTACTATACGGGAATTATAAATACCTTCTTGTTAATCCTAATTCCATAGGAATATAGGCGTTATGTTAGCTTGAATAGGCGAGTAGTACTTCGGGAGAAGGCTACGAGTAATATTAACCCTGTCAACCATTAAACCAGATAAATTAATTATACGATTTAAGTGGAGATCTCAACGGGATTGTTAGCTAACCCATAACTCTAGAATATTCACTCACATTGAATTCGTCTCTATAATTCGCCAACTTGTTTCTTTAATCTCTTAATTTGTTACTTTAGCTTTATTTTAGTTAAATATTCATATGTTAAGATTCGCTTGAATAGATTAATTGTTTGATTTAATTTAGTTGATAGTTGATCACAAGTCCATGTGGGTAGGATATCTGGACTTACAATCCTATATTACTTATCGACCACGTATACTTGCGTGTGCGTTTGGGAGCAACGTGGCCAAGAATCGGGCAAACATATTGTGCACTGTCTAGTAAAATAGATATAACTTTTTTCTTAGAGCTCCATTTTGGCTCCAAAATATATGGTTGGAAAGCTACCTCAAAGAGCTACAACTTTTATGTTTTAAGTTTTTCCAAATTTCCAACGGAACCGGGCTAGAACTATAATTGCCTTATTTCCAACCTATCAAATCATATGAGAAGACAACTATTATCAAACAAAATAATTGAATTTCAGGCATCATTTACGAAGGGTACTGCACAAGCCAGATTTCACTAATAAAAGATTTAGGGATAATTAACAGCTGTTGGAAACAAAAATCGCTTTCCATATTGAATACAAATAATGTACATGTCTCTACAGGAAAACCCATTCCACAGCTAAAATGGTTCTAGGAAAAAATATAATAGAAAAACTTGTCTAAAAGATTGACCAGCTAATGGGTCATTTACAAGCATGAAAATATTTAAAAAATATTACCAAGCAAACGAAATAAAAGGATAGCTTTCAGATTTAATTCCAAACACCAAATCAGATACTATTTTGAATTCATTAAGCAGTGATCTTACATGGTTTATAAAGTTAATTTTAGTTGTATAACTTTTATCTCAGTTGAAACGAAAGTTCAAACGAAAAATATCACTTTTTATGACTCTTCTAGGAAGACTGTTGCTGGCCATATAAAATTCAATTGAGGGTTCTTTTAATTTTTATCCTTTAATTTTCGTTCTGTTTTGGATCTTTGAGAACAAAGCATAATACGTTAGGTAAGTTTTTTCCTTTTTATGTTCTTTTACCTTTTATTTCTGTTAATTGTTTTAGTGTACCATCACTTCATATTGGACAAAGCTGCACGTGTTTAATTATTGCTTTATGAGAAAAGGTAGATAGTCTAATATTATAATTTAATTATTTTTCAAATATTAAAAGTACGAATGCTGTTAGAAAAATATCGTTCGCCTTTTTTACCTTTTAAAAACATATTTCACACTAGACAAAATATTCATATAATTATTTTTCTATTATTTCGTAATAGTTACAACAACAACATACCCAGTAAAATCTCACTAGTGGGGTCTGGGGAGAGTAGAGTGTACCCAGACCATACCCCTACCCCGAAAAGGGTAGAGAGATTGTTTCTAGAAGACTCTCGGCTCAACAAAAGAGACAATAATATCAGAAAAGAAACCAAAAGAAAAGACATGTAACAACAAATGATGCAAGAAAATAACAACAACGAATAAAGGAAAGGATAATAACACAAAACTATACAACCAACCATGTGAACACAACATAGACGGCTAACAAACCTAAACAAAAAAACTCTATCAGTCTTATCGGTACAAATAGGGAAGAACTCACGACTACTCCTAGCCCACCACCCTAATGCTCGACCTCCACATGTTCCTATCAAGAGCCATGTCCTCAGAAATATGAAGCTGCGCCATGTGCTGCCTGATCACCTCGCCCTAATACTTCTTTGGCCGCCCTCTGACTCTTACCTGCCAAAGTCAACTGCTCACACCTCCTAACCGGTGCATCTAGACTTCTCCTCCGCACGTGTCCAAACCATCTAAGCCGCGCTTCCCGCATCTTATCGTCCATGGGAGCCACGCCCACCCTCTCGCGAATATCTTCATTCCTAATCTTATCCATCCTAGTGTTCCCACACATCCATCTCAACATCCTCATTTTTGCTACTTTCATCTTCTGAATATGTGAATTCTTGGATGGTCAACACTTAGCTCCATACAACATGGCCGGTCTAATCACCGCTCTATAGAATTTACCTTTGAGTTTAGATAGCACATTCTTATCACACAGGACTCCAGACACTAACCTTCATTTCATCCACCCCACCCTAATACGGTGTGTAACATCCCGTTGATCTCCCCATCTCCTTGGATAATTGACCCTAAGTACTTAAAACTTTCTCTCTTGAGGATGACCTGTGAGTCAAGCCTGACTTCCACATCTGCTTCCCTCGTCACGTCACTGAACTTACATTCCACATTTTCTATCTTAGTCCTACTTAACTAGAAACCATTAGACTCTTGGGCCTCCCTCCATACCTCCAGTCTCCCATTAACACCGCCTCGCGTCTCATCAATAAGAACTATATCATCAGCGAACAACATACACCAAGGTACCCCTCCCTGGATATGGTGTGTTAGTGCGTCCATAGCCAGATCAAATAAGAACGGACTGAGCGCCAATCCATTGTGTGACCCCATAACAATCGGAAAAGGCTCCAAGTCACCACCACAGTCCTAACCCGAGTCATAGCTGTGATGACCCGGCCGGTTGTTTTTAGAATTAACACCTTGATCCCCTATTAACTACTTTTCCAAAGACTATTTCTGCTAATTTGATTTGCCAGGACATTCGGTTTTGAGTTTCAGAGAGTTTTGAGATACTTAGTCCCTAAATGAGAGCCTTAAGTGTTGGAAAGTTGTCCATAGTCGGAACTGTATGAAGACGGCCTCGAAATGGAAATTCGAAGGCTCCGTTAATTCCATTAGGTGATTTTAGGTTTGGGAGCATGTTTGGAATGTGTTTTGGAGGTCCGTAGCTATTTTAGGCTTGAAATGCCAAAGTTTGAATTTTTGAAGTCCGATAGTGAGACTTTTATCCGAGGGTTGAAATAGAAATTCGGAAGCTGCAGTAGTTCGATCATGTCATTTGGGATGTGTGCGCAAACTTTCAGGTCATTCGGACGTGGTTTGGTTAGGTTTTTGATCGAAAGCGTATTTTGTGAGAATTTAAAGTTCTTAGGCTTAAATCCTTGACTAATTCTAGTTTCCGACGTTGTTTTAGGTGGTTTAAGGATTGTTACAAGTTTGAATGATGTTATGGGCTATGTCTGTAGATTTGGTGGAGGTCCCAGGGGCCTCAGGTGTATTTCGGATGCTCAACGGGGCATTTTTGAGTTGTAAAAGTTGCAGATTTTTCTTGCTTCAGGTCTGTTGCAAACTTTCCTTCTCTGCGATCCCAGCTTTACTTCCGCGATTGCATAGTGCAATTTCTTAGGGGAGGCCTAAGTTTTTCTTCGCGATCGCAGAAGTCAACCCCTTCCTTCTTCGCGTTCGCTATCCCCTCCCCGCGTTCATATTGAAGAAACTGAGTCGGTGGCTCAGTGACCAAGTCCTTCTACGCGATCGCATGGCCATGTTCGTGATCAGATAGGCCTGCTTCTTCCTCTTCTCTGATCGCATGCCTTAGGCTACGTTGGCATAGGCCATTTCTGGAGCCTCTAAACTTCACCCTTCGTGATCGTAGACAACTTCCTACAAACTCATTGAACATATTATCTCGGTAGTTATAAACTTTCAAAAACCCGAGGGGTAGCCATTTTTATCAATACTCAAGCTTGAGAGCTCGGATTTGAGTGAGATTTCAAGGGTTTTTTAGAGAAATCAACTAGGTAACGATTCTAAACTCCTTTTTGCTTGTAACCCACTAATATAAGCATGAATTCCTTTTTGAATTTTGGATATTGAATGAATATTTGAAAAAACTTCATAGACCGAATTATTGGGTTTTGAGTGTGTGTTTGACCTCCGATTTCAGAGATTTCTATATAGTTAGACTCGCGAGAGTATGGGAGTTCTGAAAATGTTAATTTTACCCGATTCTGAGACGTTGGCATGAGCGGCATTTTGGTCATTTTACTAATTTTACGTCTTAGCTTTGAATTAAATCATAGAATCAGTTGCTTGAGATGTTATTTACGATATGTAATTGAATTGAATAGATTTGGGCCATTTAAAGTTGGATACTCATGGCAAACGTGGGGTTTCGAGTTGATTTTGGAGCCGGTTCGAGGTAAGTGGCTTGTCTAACCTTTTGTAGGGGACCTTTCCCCTTAGGATATGATATTTGGTAATTGAATGCCTTGTATGTGAGGTGATGAGTGCGTACTTGAGCTAATTGTTAAAAATCTGGTTTTACTTTAAATATATAGACTGAGTTTCTTTCTTACTTACTTTATTCTACTTGAAATTATAGCATGGGTTAGTTTAGAAAAGCATGCTTAGTTGACCCAATTGCCTATTTCTTGAGTTGTTTTTTTTTTGTTTGTATTTCGGGAAGCATATTAGGCTAGAATTTACTGTTACTTGTTATGAGTTTAGCATTTATTCTGATACACTCAAGCTTTTGTTGTGTGATTAAATTTGGGACTACGGGACGGCATCCCGGGAGATCCTCTGCACGTGTTATGATCTGGACTGAGGTGCGGGATACCAAGAGATCCCTGGCACATGTATATATATGGAGGATATCAAGAGATCCTCGGGATACCAAGAGATCCCCGGCTTACTTATTGAGGATACCAAGAGATCCTCGGGATACCAAGATATCCCTTGTGTATATGGTGAGGATACCAAGAGATCCTCGAGATACCAAGAGATCCCTGATTATCATTCTGTTGTGAGCGGTATTTCCTTGTGTTTGTCTTATTTCTTCCTTTCTGTTACTGTATCCTTATTTATCCTATTTAGATTCTCACTGTAGACTCTCATTATACTGTTCCTTTATCCTATCATTTATTATTTATTATCTCAGCAGGGCCCTGAACTTCCTCGTCACTACCCGACCGAGGTTAGGCTTGGCACTTACTGAGTATCGCTGTGGTGTACTCATGCCCTTTCTGCGCATGTTTTTCATATGCATATCCAGGTACCTCTACCCAGGCGTATCACCCTTGAGGCAGAGAGATCTAGCAGAGACTTCGAGGTAAACATCCGCCACGTCCGCAGACCAAGGAGTCTCTATCTTATTCTATCTTTTAGCAGTTAGCCTTCCTTTCTTACTGTTGTTTTAGACATTCTGGAGTTAGAGCAGTGTATTACATTTCTTCAGCTTGTGTTCCTATGAGTTTCCGGGTTTTTGGGATGATACTGTAGGCTTCAGTGAAGTTATGTTGTTTGTGTCGGGTGGAATTTATATACAATTTTCTTCTAGCTGTTCAATTTTAAATTATTTATTTCTGCAAGTTATTTTGTTTTCACGTTATTAGGCTTACCTAGTCATAGGGACTAGGTGACGTCATGACATGTTCACGGAGGGCGAACTGGGGTCGTGACAAGCTGGTATCAAAGCTCTAGGTTCATACGAGTCACAGAACACAAGCCGGTTTGTTAGAGTCTCGCTGATCGGTATGGTGACGTCTGTACTTATCTACGATAGGCTATGTAACTGTTAGGAAAATTTCCACTTCATTTGATTTCCTTGTCGTGCGATATTTTGAAATCATAATTCTAAACTTCTATCTTCTATTCTCTCACAGATGGTGAGGACATGTGCTACTCACGATGATCATACACCCACACCCCCTACTACAACCATCAGAGGCTGAGGCCGGGGTAGAGGCCGAGGACGCGGACGTGGTGTAGCGAGAGCACATGCACGAGCTACCGCCAAGGTACCGCCAGCAAATCCAACCGGACTCCTGGCACCCAACACGCCTACTACCACTATTACTCTAACTCTTCAGGAGACTTTGGCTCAGTTCATGAGTATGTACACCACCTTGGCTTAGGTAGGGTTGCTTCCCCTTGCTGCAGCCAAATCCCAGGCCGAGGGAGGAGCACAGACTCCTACGTCACGCACTCCTGAGTAGTGAGTGCATGTTGAGCAGGTCCCAGAGATCATTCATGTACCGCCTGCAGTGCCAGTTCAGCCCATGGATGGGGCACCTGCTTCGGAGGATGAGCAGCGGAGACTTGAGAGGTTCAAGAAGTATGATCGTCCGATATTAAGTGGACTAGCATTACACAATGCCTTGGAGTTTCTAGAGGTGTGCCACCA
>MU745672.1:136348-181882 GCA_026770625.1 Nicotiana glauca
ATTTTGATATTGCAAATCATTTAGAAATCATGCCTATAGGATTTCAATATTGCAAATCACTTAGAAATCATGCTTATAGGATTTTGTATTGCAAGCATAATAGAGAATTGAAACGTAGATGTCATGCCTATAGGATTAATTGCAACTCGTCTGATCCGTTTAAATAACAGTAGTCTTGTCAATTGGTTCTTAATGTTTTTTTAAGCAATGTTTTCAACAAAAACTCTTTTTTTTGTAAACCATGTGTGCTTTCAAACTCTGCAAATCTGCATTCTTTTCCATGAACAGTTTCTTTTTTTCTTAAATAGTTCTGCTTAAGCATTTTAATCACTCTTTGAAACTGCCATCAAAACAGTCCTGCATCCAACTTTTCTTTCTCAAAATACTCATGCCTTCAAAATTCTTGCATAACTCGTCTGCATTTTCACTCAAACAGTCTGATACTTTCAAAATCTGTCGATAAACTTACTGTAATCTATACTTTCCTTTAAAGCTATTCTGCGTCTGACTACTTTTTCTAAAACCAGTATCTTTTAAATCATTCGCTCAAAGTATTTTGATTTCTAACAAACCGGACCCGAGGGGCTCAACGTAGACTTAGTATCCAACGCTATGTGTTAAACTAATCTGTCCATTATTAGTTTTAATTTTAAAGACCAAATTAGTAATTGCAAGTCATGCTAAACTAGTTGCTGTATGGCTTAAGCGGTTTTTATGTGCAGCCTTTGTATGTCTGTTTACTCCCCTTATATGCTATTTGTTTTGATTGACGCCTTAGTATTTTTACCTTTAAACTCCATATATGCCCTCATCCCCTTTCTCGCCTTTTAGGATTAGAAGTCTAAATACCCCGGGACTGATAGGTTGGGACGGGTACTAGCATGCAATACGTAAACGAAACCAATCGCGCTTAAATACCTTAATGGGTGGGAAGGGTAGAATGTGGAGATGATGATAATGGTGCGCTAATATCTCGTGCGGAAATGACTTGCTGGATATTGCACCAATGTGATCTATACTATATTAAACCTAGGACCTTTTCCCTTTATTCATATGGTATGATGTTTTTTTATAGAAATTTTATGTTTTCTTTCAAAAAAAGCATTTACATCTTTTCTCTCTTTCCTTTCAAAACTTTCAACTTATTTGTATTCCCTATATGCAAAACTTGTTTGTTTACTCTTACTCTTCTTAAAGTCACAACTAAGCATGGTCGGGAACCGCACTAGTGGATCTTGAGGGGTGCCTAATACCTTCCCCTCGAGATAATCTCAAGCCCTTACCCGAACTCTAGTTTTCCTTCGAATCCTTTCTTTTCCCTAAAAAAATGTCCCAATGCACTATAATCTTTAGGTGGCAACTCTTCAAATTCCATAACCCGATTCCTCAAAAAAGAATAAGAGTTATTTTGTCCATAATGTCCTAAACCTGATTCTGCCTTGGTAAAAAAGGGGGCATCGACAGCCACAGAAGTGACCACTGGGGATGACGGGGTATTAAGGATGCAGGGTCGAATTTGTATGCCCAATGTTGATGGACTTCGAGAGCCAATTTTAGCGGATGCCCATTGTTCGCGGTATTCCATCCATCCGGGTGCCGTAAAGATGTATCAGGATTTGAGGCAGCACTATTGGTGGAGGTGGATGAAGAAAGATATAGTTGGATATGTAGCTAGATGCCTCAACTGTCAGCAGGTGAAGTATGAGCACCAGAGGCCGGGTGGTTTGCTTTAGTGGATAGAGATTCCGGAGTGGAAGTGGGAGAGGATCACCATGGACATTGTATTTGGACTCCCACGCACTGTGAAGAAGTTTGATGCTATTTGGGTGATTGTGGATCGGCTGACCAAGTCCGCTCATTTCATTCCTATGTGTATTACTTATTCATCGGAGCGGTTGGCAGAGATTTATATCCGGGAGATTGTTCGTTTGCATGGTATTCCAGTTTCTATTATCTCAGATAGAGGTACTCAGTTCATATCGTGGTTTTGGAGGGCCGTTCAGCGTGAGTTGGGCACTGGGGTAGAGTTGAGTACAACATTTCACCCTTAGACGGACGGACAATCCGAGTGCACTATTAAGATTCTTGAGGATAGGCTCCGTGCGTGCGTAATTGAGTTTGGAGGGTCTTGGGATCAGTTTTTGCCATTGGTAGAGTTTGATTACAACAATAGTTATCAGTCCATTATTCAGATGGCGTCGTATGAGGCTTTATATAGTAGGAGATGCATATCTGTGGTGTGTTGGTTTAAGCTGGGTGAGGTCAGACTATTGGGAACAGATTTGGTTCAGGATGCTTTGGAGAATGTTATGGTGATTCAAGATAGACTCCGTACAACCCAGTCCAGATAGAAGAGCTACGCAGACCAGAAGGTTCGTGATGTTTCATATATCGTTGGAGAGCGGGTTCTACTTTGGGTTACGCCTATGAAGGGCGTTATGAGATTTGGGAAGAAAGGGAACTTGAGTCCGAGATTTATTGGCCCTTTTGAGATATTGAGGCTTGTTGGGGAGGTTGCTTATGAGCTTGCCTTACCTCCCAGCTTGGCAGGAGTTCATCCGATATTTCATGTTTCGATGCTCCAAAGGTATCACGGTGATCCATCGCACGTGTTGGATTTTAGTTCATTCTAGTTGGACAAGGATATATCCTATGTTGAGGAGCCAGTGGCTGTATTGGACAGACAGGTCGGAAAGTTAAGGTCAAAGAACATTGCCTTAGTAAAGGTTTAGTGGCGGGGTCAGCCGACCGATGAGGCGACCTGGGAGACCGAGAAGGATATGCGCAGCAGTTACCCTCATCTTTTTACTACTTCAAGTATGTCTCTATGCTCATTCGAGGATGAACGAATGCTTAAGTGTAGGAGGATGTGATGACCCGGCCAGTCATTTTTAGAAATAATGGCCCGATTCCCTATTAACTACTTTTCCCAAGTCTATTTCTACTAATTTGATCTGTCGGGATGTTTGGTTTTGAGTTTTGGAGAGTTTTGGGACACTTAGTCCCTAAATGAGAGCTTAAGTGTTAGAAAGTTGTCCGTGGTCGGAACAATGTGAAGACAACCTCAGAATGGAAATCTTATGGTTTTGTTAGCTCCCTTAGGTGATTTTGGGGTTGGGAGCGTGTTCGCAATGTGTTTTGGAGGTCCGTAGCTTTTTTAGACTTGAAATGCCGAAGTTTCAATTTTTGAAGTTTCTGTCCGATTGTGAGATTTTGATTCGAGGATCGGAATGCAATTCCTGAAGTTGCAGTAGTTCAGTCATGTCATTTGGGATGTGTGTGCAAAATTTTAGGTCATTCAGATTTGTCAGAATTTGAACTTCTTAGGCTTAAATCCTTGATTAATTCGAGTTTTCGACATTATTTTAGGTGGTGTAAGGATTTGTATAAGTTTTAATGATGTTATGGGCTTTGTTTGTAGGTTTGGTTGAGGTCCTGGGGACCTCAGGTTGTTTCAGATGCTCAACGGGGCATTTATGAGTTCTAAAAGTTGTAGATTTTTTTTTGCTTCAGGTCTATTGCGGACTTTCCTTCTCTACGATCGTAGCTTTACCTTCGCGATTGCATAGTGCAATTTATGAGGGGAACCCAAGTTGTTCTTCACAATCGCATTACTTGACTCGCGATCGCAGAAGTCAACCCCTTCCTTCTTCACGTTCGCAATCCCCTCCCCGCGTTCGCATTGAATAAACTGAGTTGGTGGCTCAGTGACCAAGTCCTTCTACGTGATCATGGCCATGTTCTCGATCACATAGGCCTGCTTCTTCCTCTTCTGTGATCGCATGCCTTAGGCTGCGTTCGCATAGGCCATTTCTGGAGGCTCTAAACTTTACCCTTCGCGATCGTAGACGATTTCCTGCGATCGCATTAAACAAATTATCTGGGCAGTTATAAACTTTCAAAAACCGAGGGTTAGCCATTTTCACCCAAACTCAAGCTTGAGAGCTCATATTTGAGCGAGATCTCGAGGGTTTTTTCAGATACGTGGATTGGGTAACGATTCTAAACTCCTTTTTTGCTTGTAACCCACTAATCTAAGCATGAATTCCTCTTTTGATTTTGGATTTTGAATGAAAATTGATAAAACTTCATAGACCGAATTATTGAGTTTTGAGTGGGTGTTTGACCTCCGATTTGAGAGATTTTTACATGGTTAGACTCATGGGAGTACGATGGTTCTAAAATGTTAATTTCACCCGATTCCGAGACGTTGATCCGAGGGGCATTTTGGTCATCTTACCTAATTTCGCGTATTAGATTTGAATTAAATCATAGAATCAGTTGCTTGAGATGTTATTCATGATATGTAATTGAATTGAATAGATTTGGGTCATTTGGAGTCGGTTACTCATGGCAAACGTGTTGTTTCGAGTTGATTTTGGAGCCGGTTCGAGGTAAGTGGCTTGTCTAACCTTGTGTGGGGGACCTTTCCCCTTAGGATATGATATTTGGTAATTGAATGCCTTGTACGTGAGGTGAAGAGCGCGTACTTGAGCTAATTGTTGAAAATCCGGTTTTACTTTAAATATATAGACTAAGTTTCTTTCTTACTTGCTTTATTCTACTTGAAATTATAGCCCGTGTTAGTTTAGAAAAGCATGCTTAGTTGACCTAATTGCCTATTTGCTTGAGTTGTTTTTTTGTTTGTATTTCGTGAAGCATATTAGGCTAGAATTTACTGTTACTTGTTATGAGTTTAGCATTTATTCTGATACTCTTGAGTTGTTGTGTGTTTAAATTTGGGAGTACGGGATGACGTCCTGGGAGATCCCCTGCATGTGTTATGATCTGGACTGAGGTGTGGGATACCAAGAGATCCCTGGAACGTGCATATATGTATGGAGGATACCAAGAGATACCCAACTTACTTATTGAGGATACCAAGAGATCCTCGGGATACCAAGAGATCCCTAGTTTATATGGCGAGGATACCAAGAGATCCCCCGTTATCATTCTGTTGTGAGCGGTATTTCCTTGTGTTTGTCTTTTTTCTATCTTTCTGTTACTGTATCCTTATTTATCCTTTTTAGATTCTCGCTGTAGACTCTCACTTTCCAAACATTTAAAAAAAATTATCTTAGGTATAGTGATCTTTTCAACTTAGGCATTTTAATTTTTCACCTTTCTGCAAATTGTGGACTGCAATTTCCAGCGAAATTCTAGCGCTTGAAGAAACGATGTCAAAACGTAAGAAAAACGAGCGCAACACAATCCAAACCTATTCGAACTTACCCAAGGCCCTAGGGACCTCAACCAATAATTCCAAAAAGTCATATATCACTACCCAAACTTAGTCGAACCTCCGGAACACCCAAAACAATACCTAAACACCAAATCAACCTCGAATTGAAGCCTAAGAACTTCTAAACTCCTAAATTCCACCAACGACGCCGAAATTATCCAAAACAACTCCGATTGACCTGAAATTTTGCAGACATATCCAAATTGACATTACAAACCTATTCCAACAGTCGAAATTCCATTCTGACCCCAATAGCCTATTTTCCACTGCCGACCGGAAATCGCCAAAAATTAACTTTTGCCAATTCAAGACTTATTATACACCGGACATCACGAAAATATTCCGGACACACTCCTATATCCCAAATCACCAAATGGAGCTAACCAAATCATAAAATTTCCAATCCGAGATCATATACAAACAAGTCAAAACTTCGTCAACCCTTTCAAATTTCAAATTTCAAGCTTCAAACTGAGAACCGTTCTTCCAAATTCATTTGGATTACCCTGAAAACCAAAACCAACAATTTACATAAGTCATAATACATCATACGTGGAAAGTCAGGACCGAGAACTGACAAGCCAGGTGCAAAAGATCAAAACAACCGACCGGGTCGTTACATCCTCCCCCACTTAAACATACGTTTGTCCTCGAATGTGCCCAGAGTCGTCATAAATGCCAACCATTCGCTGAATAAAGTTACCATGCATATATCGGGGGTGATCCCACGTCACCCTATCTCATATAGGTCTGATAACACATTATAACTGAAATTTCACAATCCAATCTAGCCCATAAACCTTAGAACCACATTTCCACTCCTGAAATCATCCACAAGATCAAAATCTCACATTTATACTCTGCATAAGCCCAAACAAGTTGTAATAACCCATACCTATAGCCTCAAGTGCAATTACGTGATATACCACATAACTCAAACGCTTGCAACTATAATTTCTAATCTCAGCAGCTGAACACAACAATCGAATACCTATAGAAAACCTCTCATCAACTAAAGTCTCATTCTCAACACATTCATATACTGCCAATGATAAATAAAACATGCAATAAACCATAACCATTTCTTAGATCAACCATTCATGAAGCCACTTCTCCTTTAGCAAGGACCATAGCAAATTCCGGAGCCAAATCTCGATATTATCCTCCCAACACGCTGAAATTGAATCTGATTGTATTCATTAAAGATCCCAACGATCTCATCTAATCCAACACAACTACTCTGGTGACATGACATATTAATACAGACTAAAGCCATAACTTCTGCAATCCGCGCACGAATAAGCAACAATCCGAACATACTCAAATCATGAAAATGACTAAAATGAAAGAGTTGTACCGCGAGCTCACAAGAACCATCGCGCGCAATTCTGAGAACCCATTACACATCGTAGAAATAGAACGCGCAAATCAAACCCGAAAGATCATACCCTCACATAACTCCGTCGCAATATGCGACACTATCCAAACACTGGTCCCCGTGGAACACCTCAAGTCACTATGCTCAAAATCGACAACGACGCGCAATTGATGTCTAGAACAAAAGAAAATCATCATAACCACGGAGAAACAATTGACCTAACATTATACAACCTGCAAGGACACAACTTATGCACCATCCACCAAGCAATATCCAATACTTCTCTCGCTCGAGTTCTACTGAGAGACCCCAATAACACCACACCACCTGTGCCTATAACCAACAAATACCATTGCCACGCAAAGCGGACAGGTAACCATAGATCTCCCCAGATTACTAATAAGCCCAATAACAATCTAATTGCACATCCCTCAACCATACAACTCGTAGCCAGCAAAGCCGACTCAAGCTAGAACACATATCCACATTGTCCTGCCAACGAACCCCTTATCAAGGAAAACCTGTAGATGTTCCTTCAACTCTGTCGGTGCCATACGATAGGGTGCCCAGTACCAAATCAATATCGAAATCACCAACTTTGCCCGGCGACATGCCCGGCAGTAGGAAACATATCCAGAAAGGTTCTTCATCATTAGAACTGAATCAATATGAGGAGCCTCTGCACTAACATCCATCACGGGAGCCCAAATAAGGAAGACAATCCTTCCCAGCCATCCACTAGGTCTTCGAAATATAAAACCACCCTACTAGAACATGAAATCCGTTGAATCTTACCACTCAATCCATGGCATTCCCATCGTAGCCAACATTGTTGCCTTAGCGCAATTGCCCAAAATGATATAACGCCGAGACAACCAGTCTATACCAAATATTACATCCAAAATCTAACATACCCAGCAACAAAAGATCTACTCGGGTCTCCAAACCCTGATAGTCACTAAACAGTGTTGATACACACGATCTACAACCACAACATAGCCTTAATATGAGAACTTCCCATCTCTAAATCCATATGGTACATGAATCACCATATGTTATCCCAATTTCGTCGTCCGAATACATACCACACCTCCAATACCCAATCATTCCACGAGAGATACTCTAAAATTCTTCTGTGCCACAAAGCAAACTCAAATATCAGCAGTTGATCTAACAAGAAAGTGTCGCAATACTACCAAAGTACCATCAACTTAATCACATTGCCTTTTTTGAAACATATACCCTCTCTAAATCACTCCAACAAGCAATACCATTTCCTTAATCATCTGAAGATCATTTCCCTATTCATCTGAAGCTCATTTCTCAAATTATCTAAAGCTGCCCGCTGCCTAAGAGTTTTATGACCTTTCTTTCAAAACTAAACCGTAACCTTACACAGCCAATCTCAATCCTCCACACGTACCGCACATACCATACCATCCTAGGATAACATGAGAACTTCATATCCCTTCCGAGCCACAAGAAACTATGTACTTAAACAACCAAGAACTTTCCATTGAAACCATTCAAAACAAAATCACTACACATCCCATGCTTTTCACACTCGCAAAAATACGCATCTCTAACCACAGTAGAAATCATCAAGGACTCTCCAAATTCCACTCGCACAAGACTAAACCGTCAGGACTGAATCCTTCTAACTCAATCAAGCTACACAGGCCACTAAAACTTAATATCATTGCCACGAAACACCTGTATAAATCCATTACCTCATAAGCATCCAACGAGCTAATCATATCCTTACCATACCAATCCGACCTACTATCAAGCTACCCTATCTATCCGAGTTTCAATTTGATTTACCTTCAAGTTGATACTCCCTCTTGCTGTAGCACCACAATTTCCTCAACCCAAACTTACCACACAAAACCTAATCATAATTCCACACCGTCTAAGGCTCGCAACCCGTTGAATACTCTTTTAAATGTTCCCAAAAGCACCACATTCAAAATACCTACCCTAAAAGAACTTCTTGAGAATTTGAAGCCATTACCTTCCTAATATTGATGTATAGAATACCATAATTGATATAGAAATGACACAAGTCTTGACACCCTCCAATGCAAACCTCAGTTCCTAGCCAAATCATACACTTGAAAATTTTCTAATTATTACATGTACAATCTTGAACACATTAGAACCATTCACGAGAGTCATTCACTCTACTCAAACTGCAATTATCCTAATCAAATGGATCGAACAACCAGTGCCTCATTAACACTCCAACACCGTAGAATGTAACCTCATTCGAAAACAACCAAGCAATTTCCTGCTCTATGCACCAAGCATCCTTTACCAACAACAACTCAAGATATCCCGTGATTCTCACACACCTATGAAGCATACTATAACCTTTGTTAAGAATTTTCCATTACTCGAGCGATCCTCGGTGTCAATCTCCATAGTCCATAACTGATTCACATTATGCCTCAACTGAAACCAATATAGCACATAACCGTCCAGTCAACTAATCAATAGCAGACTCCCCCACTTGGCTCGAATAAATAGATCAAAACACACACAATAACTCATAATGTTTATACTCTACTACTGTTATAATACCATAGTGAGATTAAACGCAATCCTTCATAAACTCGTGAAACACTGACCATCTAGTACTTTAAATCTTTTGCAAATCTAACATTCACCCTCGTAACAGTTAATTCCACTCTCTTGAGCGACCTAAATTTTAAATTTCAACACGTATATTTCACTTGTAAATGAGATCTCCTAACAAACAACATAAGGATCACACAACTTCAGAACACTTCGCATGAGATAACCCACCTATTTTGCCTCAAACTAACATTTTTGTATACTTTCCACCGTCATAAACATTACGCAGTCTCTTGATCTTCCTGAGTCTGAACTCATACCACAACATGAAATTTACTTCACTCCCAACTAGGAAACATGGAAAGGTTCTTCACACATCCATAACTCGGGGCTATACCTCAAATCAAGTACCTAATAGTTCTTCTATCCTCCAGCAGACCCTTGTCATGTAACTATCCACCCAACATTTCTACTAATAGGGACACTACTGAATATATAAGTTCAAAAACATGGCTCATATAATCAGCACCTCAGTGCTCAAGCTATAGGTAAAAATCCGACCTCAAGTCCTCCAAATTGGCCCAACGTCAAACACACAGATATCACATCTCGCCCCTCGATCAAGGTCACAAGCCATAAATACACATCTGATACTGAGTGCTTGTGCACGTATACGAATGCGTGGAAGGAATTTCAAGAGTTACTTTTCAAGCTGAATCAAGGACGCAAATTAAAATTTCACGAATGTGAAGTTTTTCCCAAAGGTTCTGTAGCCTCTCGAGGATAAATGCAAACATCTCCGTACCGATCTGCGAGACTCTACTAAACCTGCTTATGACTCGTGAGACCTATGTAACATAGGCTCTAATACCAACTTGTCACGACCCTAAACCCAAACTAGATCATGATGGCGTCTCTCGTGAAGACAAGGCCAGCCGACACACTTCCAATTCACTTTAAGAAGTTAAAATAATAAATACCAAGTCATTAATAGAAATAAAACGCCAAAAATAACAATATAAGTTTGCGGAAATAAAGCCAACACAGCCCGACATCGGGGTGTCACCAGTCATGAACATCTAAAACAATACTAAAAGTCTGATGTCTAATCCACTACTACATAACTGAATCAAAAGAAATAAGATAGAGGGAGAATGCACTAGGCTGCAAATTCTCCAAGCAACTACCTAGTAAATCTCCAAAGACCTGCTGGAACTATCAACCCTCAGGAGCAGGACCTGCAGCGCCCATATCTACACACAAGGATGCATGGAGTAAAGTGAGTACTCCAACTCAGTGGATAATAAAAATAAATGAATACTGAGTAATACAAAACCACGTAAGACACAAAATTATGCTAAAATAGGCGTAGTGAAAACCAGTATTAATTAAGCAGTGAAATCTCATAACATCCTTTAAATAATTAAACAATATACAGGAAAAACAACAAAAAGTAAACAAATAATACCTACCCTTCGTGCAATATCACAGAACAATACTAGCCCCTCGGGCTATATCTCATATCACAATGGGTGCCCGAGCTCACTGGGGGTGTACAGACTCCAGAAGGGGCCCCTTACGGCTCAGGCGCAATATCAAGCCATCTCGTGGCATCATAAACAGGCTCTCGGCCTCATATAAATCTCAAGCCACCTCGTGGAGTACAGTCTCAGGCCCTCGGCCTCATTAGACCCAAAAGTATCTTCAAAATATAGGCCCTCGGCCTTACTCATTCAAAATCTCATAAGCCCCTCGGGCCACAGTAAAATATGAAGCTCAGCTCAAAATATTTTTAAAAATATCATTTAATGTGTTTAAAACTAAGTAACATAGCTGAGTTTTGAAAATAGTGAAAATATAGCATGACTGAGCACCAGTATAAAATCAAACAGTGAGAAAAATATCATTTAAAAATCCTCTAAGGGTTCAAACAGCTAGCACGAAGCCCACATATGGCATTTAGCCCAAAATATAATAATATTAAGCAATTAACTGTCAAATACATAGTAAAATAGTCATACGAGATGGACTAAGTCACAAACCCCAATGGTACAAGACCCCACGCTCGTCATCTAGCGTGTGTCTCACCTCAACATAGCTGAACGCTGTGAATTCCGGGGTTTCATACCCTCAGGACAGCATTTAAAATCATTACTCACCTCGAACTAGTCCAAAAAGCTACTCTGCAACACGCTTTCCTCTCAAACCAACTTTCGAGTGCTCCAAATCTACAAAGCTCAGATTTTTATCATCAAATTATGCTAAACGGATGAATTTCAATTGAAAAATATCGATTTTAATCACAAAACCCGAAATCAGTCAAAACCCAAACCCCGGGCCCGCATCCCAGAACAGGACAAACTTTATACCAAAATACTCTTCATCATCTCACAAGTCCATATATATAAAGAAATCGAAAATCGGAGTTCGTTTGACCCCTCAAATTATCCCTAGAAGGTGTCATAATCTCAAGCCCTAACTTCACCTTTTTCACTTTGAAATCATCAATCAAATCCCAAAAACGAAGATGGATTCATGAAATAAATTAAAACCGAGTAAAGAAAACTTACCCCAATTTATACGGTGAAAATTGCCTCACAAATCACCCAAATCCGAGCTCCCCAACTCAAAATATTACAGAATGAACAAACCTTAGTTATATATATTTTTCTACTAGATATTCTGCCTCGTTTCTCATTCCAAACAATTTTGAAACTCGTATTTTATGCCTCAAATGGATTCCTTCTGAAATTATAGTTAAGTTAGGCTTTTGAATCACTCATTTTGACCTTATAATGAATGAGATATGTAGGTTTTAGTATTTGCAAATAGTGCATATTTTTAAATGCACCGTCTGGCAGCCTAATTCTTAGAAAAATGACCATAAAATCCTCATATGATGTCCAAATTAGACGATTCTTTTCTCTACAGGTCTGTAATTATGATACGGATCTAATGCTTCAATCAAAAAAGAAATCGGAGCTCATTTGTTTAATATGATATCATTTATGCTTGAAGAAATGATGTCGAAACATAAGAAAAACGAGCGCAACACAATCCAAACCTATTCGAACTAACCCGAGGCCCTCGAGACCTCAACCAATAATTCCAAAAATTCATATATCACTAACCAAACTTAGTCGAACCTCCGAAACACCTAAAAAAATACCAAAACACCAAATCAACCTCGAATTCATGCCTAAGAACTTCTAAACTCCTAAATTCCACCAACGACGCCAAAACTATCCAAAACAACACCGATTGACCTAAAATTTTGCCGACATATCCAAAATGACATTACAAACCTGTTCTAACTGTCAAAATTCCATTCTGAATCTGGTAGCCTATTTTTCACTGCCGATCGAAAATCGCCAAAAACTAACTTTCGCCAATTCAAGCCTAATTCTACACCAGACATCACAAAAATATTTCGGACACACTCCTAACTACCAAATCACCTAAAAGAGCTAACCAAATCATAAAATTTCCAATCAGAGATCATATAAAAACAAGTCAAAACTTGGTCAACCCTTTTAAATTTCAAGCTTCAAACTAAGAACCGTTCTTCCAAATTCACTCGGATTACCCTGAAAACCAAAACCAATAATTTACATAAGTCTTAATACATTATACGGGACATGTCATGAGCGAGAACTGACGAGCCAGGGGCAAAAGCTCAAAATAACCGGTCGGGTCGTTACATATACCTATGAATTTGTGGTGAAGTTCTCTTCCAAAAATCGCCTAATTTGGAGTTGGAAGAAGAAGTTAAGAAATTTTTGTTTAATCATGTATGAGTTCTGTTCCGTTTAAATAACTGGGAAAAATTGCCCTGTTTGATCGCGGACAAAGGCATGTGATCGCATAGTGTAAGGGAGATTGGTCACTGCGATCGCAGTCAAGGAAGTGTGATCGCATAGAAGAAAATGGGTTCCCTTTCCAGGCTTGGTTTAACACACTGCGATAGCGGAAGAAACAATGCAATCGCATAGAACAATTTGTGACTCCCAGATTTTACTCTACGCGATCGCGGAGGGAACTATGCGATCGCATAGCACAAAACAGGACCCCTGAAATTTACATTATGCGATTGCGTACCTTCCTATAAGATCGAATAGTACAAAATAAATGGACACCAGCAACAGGAGAATACCAGATTTTCCTAAGTCCAAAAACACTCTGACGCCTATCCAAAACTCACCCGAGCCCTTGGGGATCCAACCACATGCACACTACCTCAAAAACACCCTACAAACTTACACGTGCATTCAAACAATCAAAATAACATCAACAACTATGAATTTAGCATCAAAATCATGAAATTTCTTAAGAACTTCAAATTTTCCTATTTTTCTGAAAAACGATTCGATTCACGTCGTTTCAAGTCCGTTACTTCCCAAATTTCACATACTTATCTTAAATCACATGTACGACATATACCGGGCACCGGAACCAACATACGGGCCTGATACCATCAAGTTTTAATCACAATTCACTTCCAAACCTTATAAATAATTTTTGAAAACAATTTTCTTTAAAAATTCATTTCTCGGGCTTGGGTCCTCGAAATTTGATTCCGGGCATACGCCCAAGTCCCATATTTTTCCACGGACCCTCCGGGACCGTCAAATCATGGGTCCAGCTCCGTTTATCGAAAATATTGACCGAAGTCAACTTAAATGCATTTTATGTCAAAATTCAACATTTTTCACAGATTTTCACAAAATAGCTTTCTGGCTACGTGCCCAGACTGCGCAGACAAATCAAGGTGAAGCTGAAAGAGGCTTTGAAGGCCTTGAAAAATAATCGTTCATCCTTGAAGGGACATAAGAAGGAAGTACCTGAGTCGGGGAAAAGATAGGGATGATGGCTCCACAAATCGGACTCGCACTCCCAGGTCGATGACTCAGCAGGTTTACCTCTCCACTAAACATAAACAGAATAAAAACTCTTCGATCTCAATTGACGAACCTACTTGTCTAGAATAGCTATCTGCTCCTCTTCATATGACAAGTCCTTGCCAAACTGGACAGTGCTGAAATCTAACACGTGGGATGGATCGCCCTGATATTTCCGAAGTATTGACACATGAAACACTGGATGCACGGTTGATAAGCTCGGCGGCAATACAAGTTTATAAGCCACCTCTCCCACTCGATCAAGAATCTCAAACGGGCCAATGAACCTAGGTTTAAGCTTGCCCTTCTTCCCAAATCTCACCACGCTCTTCATAGGTGACACTCAAAGCAATACCCGCTCACTGACCATGAATGCCAAATCACGAATCTTGCAGTCAGCATAACTCTTTTGCCTGGACTGAGCTGTACGAAGCCTATCCTGAATAATTCTAACCTTGTCCAAGGCATCCTACACTAGATCCGTACCCAACAATCGAGCCTCTCCTAGCTCAAACCATTCAATCGGCGACCGATACTGCCTACCATACAAAGCCTCATAAGGAGCCATGTGGATACTCGATTGGTAGCTGATGTTGTAGGCAAACTCTGCTAAAGGCAAAAACTGATCCCACGAGCCTCCAAAGTCAATGACACAAGCTCGGAGCATATCCTCCAAAATCTGAATAGTCTGCTCAGACTGCTTGTCCGTCTGAGGATGAAATTTTCTCTCTTTTCTCTTTTTTTTTAGTTTTTCTTTTTGGTTTTCTCTTTTCCAAAATTTTTCTCTTATTTGTTAAAAACCATGATCGGATCTGATTAGGATTGCCTATATATCACGACACTGCGTGAATCAAATCATCATGTAGTTCAAGGAATAAAAGAAATAAAACATTTTTTGGGTTTTTTCAATCTTTCATTAAAACTTCTAATTTTTCTCTATTACAAAGACTCGAGCTTACATACTTGAGACTTGAAAATTAAAATAGACACAAAGTACACTTTAGGGAATGAAAACACAGACTCGAAAAAGAAAACACAATCAGGAGTACATCAGTGCTTCCAATCCTAGCGTAAGAACACCAACTGGTCTTGTTGTGGCCCTACACGCCATGTGATCCTGGAGACGATAGAGATCCTCCATTGTATGGTGGACAATGATCATTACCGTGGTGAATAACATGGACCTTGTCATTTCCTCACAGTCGTATTTCATCTCAATGTAGTCGGTGATTCTTCTAACCCTTTCCCTAATGATGCCCTTTTCTTGCAACAAACGCCCAATCTACTTAGATCTAGCCTCTAAGACCTGGGTCGCTGTATGAATCTATTCTTGCAAATGTTGTAGGTCTCCCTCTAGTTGTGCCATCCAAGCGTAGCAATGTTCTCTCTCGGCTTTGAAGCTCTCAGCTTGTTTAGCCATCTCGTTTTCGAAGGTAGTCAGCTTTTTCTTCAGGTTTGTGACTTCTCCATCGTATTTCCTTTTTAGTTGTCGAACAAACTATGCCCGTCTCTCGGCGTTCTTTGCCAACTGTGCCAGTTCTCTTCCCAAACTGCCTTCAGATTTTTCTAAATTATCCCCGTACTCACATATTTTCTTCCTGAGGCCATTAATGAGTCTTTCATCCACTTGGCTTCTTTCTGGATTCTCTACAGCGATCTTCATCTTTTGGATCTGGGCCCGGAGGTCTTCATTATCTTGGGATAATTTTTTCCTCTCACCCTCATCCACAACAGCTTGCACATCACAATAAATTTAAGGTCTCTGATCTGCCCTTCTAACTCGCTTATGGTGGTCCGATATTCATTTTCTTTTGTCAACCACTCTCAATGTTCTTGTGATGCTTTGACAAACTCTTGGAGGTGGGGTATTTTAGTTGGCCTTCTAAACTCAACTTTCCTTTTGTACCAGGCGAGGTAACCGGGTCATACTTCACCTCTAGAGAGATCACGTACTCTTGTATTTGCTGTCAGGTATTGGCACTCACTCCAAATCTGGCGAACCACTGTTTCGTGAAACTGGCCATCAAAACGAATCTCGACAACATGAAGGCTAAGGTCTTCGTCCTTGGGCAAAATTTGACATCTCTCTAACTGTCTCTAAACCCAGTATGGAGCATAAGGCTGGATACTTCTGAGACCCATCAGGAGGAAGTGGGGACCGTTGGCTGGCATATATATGATTTTATCAACAGAAATCCAACCCAACATCCATTCTATTTGATTTGCAGTGATGGAGCGGAGGTAAGATATCCATTCTACGACCCCTTCTGGCGTGTTTAACTTGTCGACCCTTGTATAAAACTCTTCTATGCAGCTTTCCCCCATTGACCCAAAGTTCATATATTGAGGACGATTAAATAGATGCTCAATGATCCATATTTGTAGCAACAAGTTGCACCCTTCAAAAGAATCTACTTCGGTTTTGCAGGCTGTGAGAGCTCGGAATATTTCAGACACTATCATAGGTGCAAGGGTGCTTTTGGCCTGGGTAAGCAATGTGTTGATGACCCCGGCTACTCCTACATCAATATTCCCATCCTTCATAGGAAACACTAGAAGACCCAAAAATAACACCATGAAGGCGATACATCTATGTTCTTCCCATTTTAATCGATTCCCTTTACTGTAAATTTTGCTTTCTGGATTGTTGAACCCTCTTATGTGCTTGTATCGCTGGTATATGAACTGTGGAGTGGAAAATCCAACTGCCAAATCTGGGTATTGGACCCTCCTGCTTATCTTTAGCAAATCTAGAAACTTGTGTGGAGTGACAACTCTTGGAGCGACCAAGTATTTGTGTCTCAAAGCTTCAGTACTCTCAATATACCCGGCCATCTCTTCCAAGGTAGGCGTGAGTTCAAAGTCCGAGAAATGAAACACGTTGTGGGAGGGATGCCAAAATGTAACCAAGGCTTTTTTTATGTCTCATATCTTCAATAAATCGATTAGACCCCCCAAGTAATGGTTGACCACGTCTCGTCCTGATTTACCCAGATCTTCCCACCACATATACAGTTCCAAAGAAATCTTGGTCATGATCTTCATTGGCAAGTTTGACTCATGCTCGTTCTGCACAGTTAAATTAAGGTGATTGGTTTAAAACAAAGCAAATTTTATAAAAGCGGTCAATTCTGCAAAAATTTAAACAATACGGCTACTTTTGCAAATACGGCCTTCAGCACTTAGAAAAATAAGATTTTAGGGTTATGCTTGCTAGGTAGCCAAAAATTCGAAAAGGGCAATAGGTGGTTATTCTTGCAAAAACAACCTTCCGGTGTCTTTTTGGGACATTTTGAGCTATTTAGACAAGAACGACATTACCTAATTTTATTTATGACAAAATAATAACATTTTAATTTTTGGGTTATTTTTCCAAAAAAAGGATTTGGTCCCGGTGAGTGTTACCTACGTATCCCACATCAGCTGAGAATCAAACTTACGTAGTTTGATCAGTTTTCACATAACAAAATATTTTGAAACCATTAATCCTTTTCCCCTTTTTTTTTTCAAAATTTCGCCAGAGTTTCGGTATACTTTGGACAACAAGTTTTTTCAAAGGCGAGTAATTATCTCTCTCATACCTCAATTTTATTTTTCCCAATTTCATCCATATTCTAGCAACTGGTCAACATGCAAACTGAAGCAAATAATTGAACAAGCAGCACGTAAAATGTCCATCAGGATGGTCTTTAATTTTAGGGTCCACCTATCCTAGACGGACCCAACCCAGTATTGGGTCCCCAAAGTCAAATGCAAATTATGCAAATAAACGTTCCTACTGGGGATCCGGCATGAGGCTGAGTTATTCTAGGTTTAAAACCTGGGTATATTGTTCTAGACTTTGTGTATCCGAGCAGACAACTCGAGCCGAGGGGGAGGCTACGTACCGGGAACCAAAAGACCATCCGGCTTTGTAACTTTTCTGAGCCTCTTTCTTATTTCAAGGTATGACATTAATAGAAAGAGGAGTCACGCCAGCATGCACGTCCCTGAAGATGAGAAAAGAAGGGTTTCACAACAATTTGTATACAATTCAAATAATATCAAAGTGGTCAAAAGCGGCATTTAGCACATTAGGCTCAAACATGTAATAAAATCATATAATAAATAAAAGCCAAATAAAATAGTTATTCTAAGCTCGAATTCTTGAACCCTGAATCGTAGTTCTGGGTTTGGTCCCCAACAGATTCGTCAGAGTTGTCACACCTCCTTTTTTACCACCCAAGGGCGAATATAAGGGATTTTTTCCAATTGAAGTGACATAAATCGAAATGGAATTATTTTACTTAATCTGAGTCACCACTTGGGATAGTTTATTTGGCGTTCCAAGTCACTGATTTATTTTAAAATCCCAAATCGATGAAAATTTGACTTTATTTTAAAAGTGTGTGAACCAAAATTCTAGATAAGGGATTCTGTTAACCCGGGAGAAGGTGTTAGGCATTTCCAGATTCCGTGATTCTATCACGGCCGCTTAAACTATTAATAATTAGCCTATTATCAGATTTATTGCATGTTTTAAATATATTGTGCATTTTTAAACCTTAGAACCGCTTTTAATTATTTATTGTTACATATTGTGAATCATGTCACAGGAATCATACCCACGATCTGCAACATGTTTAATTTGTAAAGACTAAATTGTGGTGGGTCCACATAAATGTACCCCCGGATTTTAGGAATTAAGCGTCACGACTACGACCGTACCAGTAGCTATGACAATTATTAATTAACGCGCCTAAAGCAAACTACGAAAGTTCAAGGCATTTATAAATTAATTTTGTATTTATATGAGGGCCATAAATTATAGGATTTTATTTGTATATGGTATACCTCAAATTATTTTCTAAAAAAAGGATTAACTCTTGATATAATTTTTGTGAGGGCCATGTATTATAAGTTTTAAGCATGGCACACCTCAATTCATTTTAAGAAAAATAAAGGGTCATTTATTTTAAAGGCAAGCTAAGATACTACTATTTTCAATCTAATTTAAAACTAATTATCACTGTCACACCTCCTTTCGGCGCGCCTACCTCGAAGGGTAAATGCGAGGGAGTTTTTTCCAATTTAAGTGACAATATTCAAAACGGGACTATTATTTATTTCAGAGTCGCCACTTGGAATAAATTAAGGTGTCCCAAGTCACCGATTTATTTGAATCCCGAATCGAGGAAATTTCGACTTTCCAAATGAAGTCTGCGAACCAGAAATTCTAAGTAAGGAATTCTGTTGACCCGAGGGAAGGTGTTAGGCACCCCCGGATCCCGTGGTTCTAGCACGGTCGCTTAAACTATTGTAAATGGCCAAAATATCTGATTTTAGTACATGTTATAAATTATGTGCTTTTAAATGATTCTAGACTGCTTTTATTAACTTGAAACTGTACACTTGGCAATTTCGGATAAGATGGATCTAATCTTGACCTGGACTGACGAATATGTGGATCAAAAATGTGCCTGGGTCATTCATTTTAACCTGTGCAGATTTAAAGCGATAATTAGACTAGGCAAAAATTGATTTATCTAAAAATGTCCGTTGTCGTTATTTCCAACTAGGACCTATACAAGACGGTGTTACATTTGTGACTCGTTAAATTAGGACTAAGATTGACCGAAGGGTATAAACTGATAAGGAGATTAATCAACTATGTCATGAAGAAATAATTCGCAATGGCTTATTATTAGATGTGAGCCTGTTTATCTTGGATTTTCACTACTCTTAATCCGAGGTTAATTGATGAATCCGAAACTAGGTGACCAGAGTCGAACTAGTATTGGAGTCCAGGGCCTTGGGCTACTTCTATTGTTCGCTTGACTAACGAATGACTTAAGCGGAAATCAAACGGGAGATGCTTAACAGGGTTCAAGCTATACTGTCTTAACAGTACAAATGAATTAGACTAATGTTTCAAAATTCAATATATTCAAGCTAGTTGTCCTTAACAATTTGTTTATCTAAAGCTTCAATATAAGTCTCAGTTCGAACTGGCTAGCTTTTATATAGTTCGAATTTCCTCCACCTTACACAAATCCAATCATACACTAAAAACATAAACTAAGTAAGCATGTATGAAAAACTGGTATCCATTTTTAACAGTAATCCAAAAACAGTCCTAGTCTAAACTATCATACAATTCAAGCCTGGCAGATTTCACTTCAGGCTATACATGCTGAAAGGCAAAGACTAGATAGACATAGAAGGCTAACATCTATTCGTAGCTGTGATTTCCGAAACAACACTTCATTTCAATATCTGATCTTTCGGCTCAAAGCAATTACAGCAGCTGTGTGTCGATTGTGTACCGGGAATTCAAAAGCAAAAATGGAGGAGGGAAAAGAATCAGTAAGCAGTTTGGGCAGCAAGCAGCAACAACCAGTAGAACCAATAGCAGGAGATAGCAAAAATTTCCGGGAGTGATTTAAACCAATAGGGAACTTAAAACCAACAACAGCAATTTCAGCAAGACCCAGCCAACAACCAAACCAAGCTCAAACAAAACCGACAGACCCTTCAAATGCTTTGAACACTCAAGTATAGACAGCGGGAACGGAGAAAACTCAAAATGTTTTTGGCTTCGAGAGCAATGTAACAGTGTTATAGGGAGGCAAGATTACTTAAAACTGTCTTTTAAAAATCTCCTAATCCTCTCTTAAAATCTCCCTCTATAGGCTGTCTTTTTTTCCTTCAAAATGTTCCCTGAATGTCTGTCCCTAAATCCCTGAAAATTTTCTTTCTTTTATAAACTCTACTCACAGCCTTGCAGCCCATTTTTTAAGTGTTTCAGAACTGACAAGTCCATATTATCCCCTCTGTGTTTCCACCTTACCTTGTCTTAAGTATGGGTGCTTATTTTAAAATTTCTGAAATTCAGAAGTTAAGTGGAACGCCTGCTGTCGAGCAGGTTCCACTCACTTAACCATGTGGCTGGCACCTCTTTTAATTTCTGATTTCTAAATTAAGCTAAACAGCTATATCCAATCAACCCCCTAATTTGAAATCAACAAACAGTTTCAACTATAATCCAACAGTAAAAATGCAAGCAGTTACAGCTAATTACAGTCCAGTGTTCTAACAGGCGGATTTTCGAGATTAATCGACGACATTCGTTTAGTCGATTACAGCACGTATAATCGATAACAAATAATCGACATATTCATCAGTGATTCATAGTAAATTAAGCCAAAGACAAACAAAACGAAACTAATTATTCGATGATGCTAATCGACGTGAATGCCTATCCTATAACAAACACAATCAAACAGACAAACAGAAATGAAAATCGACCAAATAAAATGTCTGAGGGAGGAACGGAAAAATTGACAACTTAACAGATGAAGATACCAATGAAACTTAGACTAACAAACAAATAAATAAAGATAAAAGAGAGAAAGAGGAAATACCTTAAGAAAGAGGAAATACCTTAAGAAGAGAAATCAGAAATCACACAGACTTGGGACCAACTCAGACTCGAGATTTTTGAGGCCAAACGGGCTTTAATCGAATGTTCTCAATTGAGAACATCTCGACTAAAGCCCATTGAACCGCCAAAATCTTCAAAATGGCTTGAATGTCTTTCCAGGGCCCTTGGGGCTCATGTTTGGGTTCACACGGTTTGGGTTCGATTCAAACCCAACCAATGCCAGCTTGGTTGCGAGGGAGGTCAGGTGAGGGATGTGTGTGAGTTTGGGGTTATTTGGAAGCGGCGCCGCCACCAGAAAGTAGTGGCGGCTATTAGGGTTCTTGACAAAAAATTGATATTCTAAGAGAGAGGCTAAGATTCGAGGGAAGCCATGCCCGGGGTTGGAACGGGGAGGTCGGGGAGGTTCAGTGGTGTGAAGGTGGAGGCATTTGGGGTAAGTCTCGTTTTGGCTCAAATCTTCGATCGAAGATTCGAAGACTTCGGAGATGATTTGAGATAAACTGGTGCGGGGGTTGGAACGGGGAGGTTACGGTGGTTCTAGGGTGTAAAAATAGAGGCCATTGGCCAACCGGAACCACCGCGAGGCGATTTTCGGTAGGCGAAATGCGGTGGTCGAGGTGGCGTTACCTGGTCTCTGAGAGACACGAAACAAAGGGGGTCTGGGGTTTGAGACGGGTAAAGGGCTTTAGGGTATTAAAATTACCCTTTTAATCCTAATAGTTGGATTACAATAATTAACGGCTAGGATCAATCGATCTGATCTCAAACGGGGTCATTTGGAGTGGTAACGGGGTCATTTGGCTTAATGATGGGGCTGGGTCGAGACGGGTAACGGGTCGGATACAGGGAAATGGGTATGGGTTGGACGATCAGCACCGTTGATCGAGTGAGATCAACGGTTCAGGAGAAACGTGACAAATACGACGTCATTCGGACGTCGTATTTGCCAGGTCTCATTGGACCGGGTAGGGATGAAATTTGGGCCTGATTTTGGTTAATTCTGGGCTGGTCCAGTCCGGTTTTGCTCCCTTTTTCCTCATTTTATTCATCTTTTAATTAATCAAAGCTATTAAAATCCTAAACCACAAAAATACTAAATAATTTCTAATTGTAAAATTGGGTCCTAAATGCAATATATATTTTTTGTATTTTTTAATTAATTTAAACAAATAACATGCATACACAAATGCAAACAAATAACAAAAATTCACAAAAATCACAAACAATGCAAAACTATTTTTTTTTGAATTTTTGGGAATAATTCTCATATAGGGCAAAAATCACGTGCTCACAGCTGCCTCTGTTTGTCCGGAAACATGAAGAGTTTTCGTGCAAAGATAAATGAGCGGATACGAACGATTTTTACCCGTTCGAGTACTCCGTGTGAAGTGTTTTTTGAAAGAGTTTGACCGAGCCTTTTCTTCGGGAGGCCTCCTACATATCCTGGGCTAAACAGGGATCAGGTCAATGTAGTTCGGGAAGTTTTGGTAGCTGGGACTACCGGGGGACTGTGATTCTGCTGTTACTGTTACTGTGTCCTGTATGCTGTTACTGCTGCTTTACCGATCTCCCCATTACATCGTGCTAAAAGGAACTAAGAAGCTAAGCTAGCCTATGGATCAAAAGGTCTCATCTGTCTTTAACTCATTCTTCTCGCCTTGCCTTCTTGTCGTCTTGTGTTTCTTCCGGTGCTTTTCTTCTGAGAACTTGGGGCTGGCACGAGCCTCTGCTTTTTTGAACACCAGTTTTCATCGTTTTACTCCATTTGCTCGGGATAGAGCTTTCTCCGTCAAGTCTGTCATGCTGGGGAGTGAACAAAGTTCGAAAGTCGTTCCTCTCTGTATTTTCCTATCTTCTGACTCACGTGCTTGAATTTGTGGCGGGGACTTTTGATGTAACTTTCTGCTTCAAAGCTAGTTACTGGTTTCAAATCCCGCCATCTAGCATTCTACTGGCCACTGTCGCCTTACTTCTGAGTTTGGATTTGTGCGGGGGGTCTTTGACGTAACCTTCCGCCTTCATGGCGGGTTACTGGTTTCAAGACCTGCAATGTAAAGGACTAAAAATTATTCCTCTCGTTATACAGGTGGGCGCCTGATTTACCTAAAGACATGAAAATATTCCTCTCGTTATACAGGTGGGCGCCCGATTTATCTAATGACAAGAAAGCATTCCGCTCGCTACACAGGTGGGCACCCGATTTATCTAATGACAAGAAAGTATTCCGCTCGTTATACAGGTGGGCGCCCGATTTATCTAATGACCTGAAAATATTCCTCTCGTTATACAGGTGGGCGCCTGATTTATTTAAAGACATGAGAGTATTTCGCTCGTTATACAGGTGGGCGCCCGATTTATCTAATGACAAGAAAAGTATTCCGCTCGTTATTCAGGTGGGCGCCCTATTTATCTAATGACATGAAAATATTCCGCTTGTTATACAGGTGGGCGCTCGATTTACCTAATGACTGAAAAGTATTCCACTCGTTATACAGGTGGGCGCCCGATTTATCTAATGACATGAAAATATTCCTCTCGTTATACAGGTGAGCACCCGATTTATCTATAGACATGAAAGTATTCCGCTCGTTATATAGGTGGGCGCCCGATTTATCTAATGACAAGAAAAGTATTCCGCTCGCTATACAGGTGGGCGCCCGATTTATCTAATGACATGAAAATATTCCGCTTGTTATACAGGTGGGCGCCCGATTTACCTAACGACTGAAAAGTATTCCGCTTGTTATACAGGTGGGCGCCCGATTTATCTAATGACATGAAAATATTCCTCTCGTTATACAGGTGGGCGCCCGATTTATCTAAAGACATGAAAAGTATTCCGCTCGTTATACAGGTGGGCGCCCGATTTATCTAATGACATGAAAAGTATTCCGCTCGTTATTCAGGTGGGCGCCCGATTTATCTAAAAAAACATTAAAGATTTTGGATTTGTTTCCCCTTTCATCCGAGGATGACGGAAAAGATTTCTGCCCCAGTTTTGGCGACCATCTTTGAGGCGTATTCTCCATTGTCAGCTTCTGCTTTCCTGCAAAATCAAAAGAACTTTTGTTAGCTCGTACATGGTAAGTGGTTACGACATTCTTGCTGGGGATGCGCTTGTCCCTTTTCCCTTACTCGGTGCTCCCAACATTGGTTGTGGGTAACTTTACTTGCTGGGATTATATTTCTGTCGGGAGGGATTTTCCATTTCATTCATTCCCTGCCTCCTGTGATATCCGACCATCATTGGCTAGTGGTCGAGTAGGGTTTTGCTGGGGAACTTCTTTGATCCATGAATTCCTCGACCGTCACCCTCCGGACTCTCTTTATACTTTTAAAGTCAGTTTATCCTGTGGCTTGTCTCTTTCGCATCGTGCCTTGCTGGCGACTGGCGGTAAACTCTGAAAGATCCTTTCTAAAATTTCCGGAATTTAAACAAAGCAAGGAAAAGAAAAAGGAATCTTTCTCAACTGAATGCTGGGAGGAAAGAAAAGGAAAGAACTAATCTGGATGATATTACTGGTCCTGATGATCATGTCGTGCATTCCGAATAAATCGACCCAGTCCATTCATATCAATCAATCCTTCTGATGTTTTTATCTGCCAGGGATAAACAGGTGCCCGACTCTTTGGTGTACGCCAATCCTCTCTGCCAAATGCATCATCTCTCCTCATAGTGCCCTTCGAGGGGTTTTCACTAACGAGACTCTCTCATTTCTCTTTTCTCCCATCGCCTTATGGTGCCTGTGAAGGTTTTCACTGATAAGACTCTCTCATTTTATTTTCGGTTGGGGATTGGAGTGTTGTCTCTAGGATTCCCTCCACTGGGCGTTCTTTTGCCGATTGATTTCTACGGCTTATGACCTTAGTCCTGTCGATGATCAATGTGTTGTTCCTGCCTTTCGACTGCCTGACTTGGCGCTTCTCAGATAATGATCGGGAGGTCTTTTTTGGACATAAGATGTGGGTTTTGTGTGGGTAAAAGAAAAAGAACAAGGTTATCTAAAATGAACTTGATGGGTAAGAGATTACAACTCTCGGAATCAAACTTTTTCAAAAACCTAACTTCTGCCCCAGTTTTCTTGTTTGGGGAATTTTTGATTTTTCTGTGACATTTGTCACCTTGCGACCGAGTCGTGAGGCGCCTACGTATCACTTTTTTGGAGGAATCGGGTCAAACGTAGTTCACTCCGTTTTCTTATGATTTTTCTTATCATTTTTTTGTTTTCTCTTTTCCTTTATTTTTTGTTTTTTTTTATGATTCCGAGAGAGGGGTATGAAGGAATAAGTAAGGCTCAAAAGGGTAAGCAAAGGTTAAAAGTGTTTGGATGGAAGAAATAATTGCCTCCGTCATTTCATTATTCCAATAGAACCAAATACAAACAAACGAATAAATAACTGCCAAGATTAAAGAAATTACACATAGTATCTCTTGACCGCATCGGAATTGATAGCCATGTCGACGCATCTTCCTTCGACATCTGTCAGACATAGGGCGCCGTTGGATAATACTCTGGTCACAATGTAAGGCCCTTGCCAGTTTGGGGCGAACTTGCCTTTTGCTTCGACCTAATGGGGGAGAATCCGCTTCAATACTTGCTGCCCGACTTCAAATTTTTTGGGGCGCACCTTCTTATTGTATGCTCCTGCCATTCTTTTCTGATATAACTGGCCATGACATACTGCTGCCAATCTCTTTTCATCGATTAAGCTCAACTGCTCCATTCTAGTTTTGACCCATTCATCATCCTCAATTCCGGCCTCAGCGATGATTCGGAGAGACGGGATTTCGACCTCTGCCGCTATTACTGCTTCGGTTCCATATACCAACAAATAAAGAGTCGCACCAACTGAGGTACGAACAGTAGTGCGATACCCTAACAATGCAAAGGGTAGCTTTTCATGCCACTGTCTGGATCCTTCTACCATTTTCCTCAAAATCTTCTTTATGTTTTTGTTGGCTGCTTCAACTGCACCATTCGCCTTAGGACGATATGGGGTGGAATTACGATGTGTAATCTTGAACTGTTGATATACTTCTTTCATCAGACTACTGTTAAGATTAGCACCATTGTCCGTGATGATCATCTTTGGGATCCCAAATCTACAGATGATATGGGAATGGACAAAATCCACCACCGCCTTCTTGGTCACTGACTTGAAGGTCTTGGCCTCTACCCACTTGGTGAAATAATCAATGGTTACCATAATGAACCTATGACCGTTGGAAGCTGCCGGCTCGATAGGTCCAATGACATCCATGCCCCATGCCACAAATGGCCACAGCGCTGACATTGTATGCAATTCTATTGGCGGAGAATGAATCAAGTCTCCGTGTACCTGACACTGGTGGCATTTCCGCACGAAGCTGATACAATCGTGCTCCATGGTTAGCCAATAATATCCTGCTCGTAGAATCTTCTTTGCCAATACATACCCTCTCATATGTGGTCCACAAACTCCGGCGTGGACCTCTGCCATTGCCGTCGTGGCTTGACTTGCGTCTATACATCTTAACAATCCCAAATCTGGGGTTCTTTTGTACAGCATTCCTTCATTGAGGAAAAACCCATTTGCCAATCGCCGAATGGCTCTCTTTTGATCTCCGGTTGCCCGTTCCGGGTATCTCCCCANAACCGAAGGGCATTACACGGTAGCAATAAGTCCCCCATGGAGTAATGAAGGCCATCTTTTTTGCATCTTCTTCATCCATTAATATCTGATGATATCCTGCATAGCAATCCACAAAGGATCCAATTTCGCGCCCGGCGCAATTATCGATCGAGATATGGATGTTGGGCAACAGAAAATTATCCTTAGGGCTTGCTTTGTTGAGATTGTGGTAGTCAACACATACCCTGATCTTCCCATCTTTCTTCGGCACTGGTACCACATTGGCCANTCATGGTTCACCGTCCACTTCTTCCTCTATCATGCTACAGTAAGCGTGCTGCTCGTAAACCTGAATATGCAATGGGTCGACATGGACCTTATCTGGGTGGTGCAACATTGATGCTACTATAGCCAATGCATCGGCGACCTCATTATGAGCTCTCAGAATGTGTCTGAACTCTACTGATCGGAATCGCTTGCTCAAATCATGCAAGCACTGCCGATATGGTACAAGCTTCAAATCTCGNCCAATCGGGATATCGAGTGACGTGAATGACTTTTGCCTGTAGCTTCTTGGTCACTTCTTCTTTGATCATCATACTCATATCCGTCTTAAATTTCCTCAGTTTTTGCTGGACAGGAGGGCATGCCGGGTCAGTGGATAATTTGTGAACCACTATATTGGTGCTTAATCCCGGCATGTCATCATATGACCATGCAAAAACATCTCTGAACTCAATGAGGGTTTTGATTAATTCCTCCCTAATACTTGGCTCAATGTGGATGCTGATTTTGGTTTCCCTGACATCCTCCGCATCTCCTAAATTGACAGCTTCAGTGTCATTCAGATTCGGCTTTGGTTTCTCCTCGAATTGGCACAATTCTCTATTTATCTCCTCGAAGGCTTTATCCTCGTCATATTCAGATTCATTATCATAATCAACCTCTTGTATAATTTGGTCGGAATTAGATTGATTTTTTAGACTAGGTCAAAGATCCGTTGCGCATGTCATGTCATTAGAACCAGTGGAAAGAGAACTGTTCATAAAGAAAAGGAAGAAACAAAAATTAAAAATAGTTCTCATATAGGGCAAAAATCACGTGCTCACAGCTGCCCCTCTTTGCCCGGAAACATGAAGAGTTTTCGTGCAAAGATAAATGAGCGGATACGAACGATTTTTGCCCATTCGAGTACTCCGTGTGAAGCATTTTTTGAAAGAGTTTGACCAAGCCTTTGCTTCGAGAGGCCTCCTACATATCCTGGGCTAAACAGGGATCAGGTCAATGCAGTTCGGGTAGTTTTGGTAGCTGGCCCCAAAATCGCGGATGAAATGTTTTAAAACATTCTGCCCAGGTCCTGTAGATCCTTCATTGCGTTCGCGGCTACTGCCTCGCGAATGCGAAGCACAACATTTAATTTCCCAATAGAAACCCTATGTGAATGCAAGATTCACCTCGCGAACGCGACGCTTCAGTTTTCCTCTCCAACGCGAACGCGACAGAACACCCGCGAACGCGTAGCACAATTCCACTTCAAATCCACTTACTCGAATCCTTCTACACGAACGTGTATAAGAACCTGCGAACGCGATGCACTGAGATCACCTTTTCGCGAACGCAGTGCCTACTTTGCGAATGCGGAGGCAAATTTCACACCCACCTCCACCTACTCTTCGCGAACGCGAAGAGATAAATGCTGCAACTGCTGGGACAAACTTTCTACAACTTTTTAACATAGAATATAACCCAATAGACCATCTGAACTCACCCGAGGCCCCCGAGACCTCAACCAAAAGCACCAACACATACTAAAACCTCGTTCAAACTTGTTCCAATCATCAAAACACATTAAACAACACCGAAACCATTTACATAGGATTCAAGCCTATGTTCTTCTAAAACTTCTGAAACACACATTCGATCAAAACCCCAACCAAACGACGTCCGGATGACCTGAAATTTTGCACACACATCAAAAATCACATAACGAAGCTACAAAAACTCTCGGAATCCCATTCCGACCTTTGGATCAAAATCTCACCCATCAACCGGAATTTGCTAAAATACTAACTTCGCCAATTCAAGCCTAATTCTACACCGGACCTCCAAAATCAATTCCGGTCACACTCCTAAGTCACAAATAATCTAACGAAGCTAGCCAAATCATAAAAACTCCAATTCAAGATAATATATGAATAAGTCAACTCTTGGTCAAACCTTCAAATTCAAAGCTTTCAACTGAGACTGTTTCTTTCAAATTCATTCCAAATTTTGCTAAAAACCAAAACCAACGATCTATATCAGTAACAGTACATAACATGGGGCTAGTCATGCCCGAGAACTAGTGATCAAAGCGCAAAAGCTCAAAACGACCGGTCGGGTCGTTACATCCTCCCCTACTTAAACCACGTTCGTCCTCGAACGTACCCGGAGTTGTTCTAGAAGCCATTCAATAGCTGAATAACCTTACCAAGCATATACCCGGGGGTGATCCCATGTCACCCTATCACACATAGGTCCAATAACACAACATAGCTTAAATTCCACAACCCATCTAGTCCACAAACCATACAATCACATTGCAATTTTCCGAAATCATACACAAGATCAGAACTTCACATCTATACTCAGAATAAGCCCGAATCAGTTGTAAAAACCCATACCTGCAACATCAGGTGCAATCATATGATATACTACTTAACCCAAACACTCGAAACGATCACTTCTATTCACAGCAGTTGCCCACATCACCCGAATACCGGTAGAAATCTCTTATAAACTAAGGTCTTATTCAAACACTTCCATATACTACCAATGATAAATGAAACATGCAATAAACTGTAACCATCTCTCAGGTCAATCATTCATGAAATCACTTCCCTTTTTTGTTAATACCACAGCAAATTTCTGAGCCAAGCCTCGGTATTACCTTCCAACAAGTTGAAATCCAATTTGTTCGTATTCATTAGTGACCCCAACGATCACCTCAAATCCAACACACCATCTGGTGATATGACACCTCAATACAGGCCTAATCCACAACTTGCATAATATGCGCACCAATAAGAAACGCTCTAAACATACTCAAATCATAAAAAAAATAACTCAAACGAAAGAGTTGTACCTCAAGCTCATCAGTACCATCACAACACAAGGCTGAGAACCCGTCTCAAATCATAGAGTTAGAACACATGAATCTACTCCGAAAGGTCATATCTTCATATAGCCTCACTACCAATGTGCGATCCAATCCAAACATTATTACACATGAAACACCTCAAGTCACTATGCTCAAAATCGACAGCCACACACAATTTGATGTCTGGAATCAAAGCAAATCATTAAACCCATGGTGACACAAATAACATACGCCACGCGACCTGATAGGACATAGCCGATACGTCGTTCACTAAGCAACGTTAAATTACTCCTCCCACTCGAATTCCACTAAGAGGCCCAAATTGAACCGCACCATATGTGCCTATAACCGACAGATCATAACAACTCACAACACAGAAAGGTACCCATAGATCTCCCTAGATCACTGATAAGCTCAACAATGGTTAAATCGATACCTCCTTCAACAATGCCATTCGGAGCCAACCAAGCCGACTCATGATAGAATGCTCATTATAGGATCCCAGTCTACACCCCAATATCATATCTAAAATCTAACATACCCAACAAAGAAATATCCACTCAGGCCTCCAAATCTCGGTAGTCACTAAAAAATGCTGATACATAGGTTCTAGAATCGCAACATAACCTCAATATGAGAACTTCCGATCTCTAATACCGTGTAACACATAGGTCACCCTACCTGATCCCAAATTCTGTCGTCTGAATACATATCACACCTCGGGTATCCATTCATTCGACAAAATATATTCTAAAATTCTTCCATGTCATCATGCAAACTCGAATATCAACAGTCGATCCAACAAGAAAGTGCTGCAATACTACCAAAATATCATCAGTTTAACCATATTACCCTTTTTCTAAGACATATACTCCCGTCAAATCACTTCCAATCAACAGTACCATTTACCCTGACTATCCGAGGCTACCCGTTGCCTAAGAGTTTATGAACTTCCTTCTAGAACTGGACTGAAACCTCACACACGCAAACATCGATCCTCTGCAACACACCGCATATATCATACCATTCAAGGATAACAATAAAACTTTCATCTCCCTTTCGGGCCACAGCCATCTACGCATTCAACTAGCCCATAACTTCCATTGATCTCATCTAGAAGAAAATTTCATTACACTTCCCATGCCTCTCATATTCGCAAAAGATGCACCTCCCAACTACGGTAAAAATCAACAAGAACTTTCCCAATTCCGTCTGCACAAATTCAACCACCGGACTGAATCCTTCTAACTAGACCACGCTATCTAAAACCCATAAGCCGTTGAACATTCTTTCAAAATCCCCATAAACATCCCATAATTATTAAAATAGAAATACCACAAATGTGAACCTCTTCCAATGAAAACACAGTTTCTAACCACACATGCAACTTTAAAATACCCTATTGTTTTTTATAGAGTTTTGAACACATCATAACCGTTCTCGTAAGACATTCACTCTTATTCAAACTACAAATTACCTGACCTAAGAAACAAAACCACTCGTGCCTCATTGTCACTCCGATACCGCAAAAATGAAACCCTCATCCCAATACGACCAAGCAACTTCCTGCTCTATACGCCGAGCACCCTTTACCAATAACACTCTAGAGATTCCGTAATTCTCATACTTTATGAAGCATAATATGACCTCTATCAAACTTTTCCTTTACTCTAGCCATAGCTAATTCACTCATACGCTCCAATCTGGAACTAACATAACATTAACCATGCAATCAATTGCTCACAGCACACTCCCCCACTTGGCTCGAAGCCATAGATCAAGACACACTCAATAACTCCTAACACTTTTACTCTATTGATGCCACAACACCATAGTGAGATTAAACTCAAATCATTTACAAGTTTATGAAAACACAGGTCATCCAGTTCTGTAAATCTTCCACAAATCTCGCATTCAACCCTGCAATAGTGAAGCACACTCTTTTAAGCAATCCAAATTTCAAATTTCAACACGTACTTCCCAATTACACATGAGATCTTCTAACATACGCATATGAATCAAACCACTTCAAAGCACTCCGCGGGAGATAACCCACCTGTTTCGCCTCATGATACCTTTCCGTATACCTTCCACTATCATACACATTACACATCCAATAAGTCTTCCTAAGCCTAAACTTACACCACAACATGAAATTTACTCCACTCTCAGCTGGAAACATGAAAAGATTCTTTACACACCCATAACTCGGAGCTACATGTCAAATCACAATGGAATCATACACTCGACAGTTCATTTGTCATCCAAAAGACTTTCTTCGTTACTCCCAAGTTACATAGATACATCTCACAGTACCAACATACTCATCACATGGCTATCCAACCGTCACTTCCACTAATAAGGACAATACCGAACATATAAGTCCAAAACAATTACTCGTACCATCAGCACCTCCGTGCTCAAGCCATAGACAAAGATCTGGCCTCAAGTCCTCCAGACTGGCCCAACATACTCACAAATATTACAGCTCGCCCTCGATCGGGGAATCACAAGCCATCAAGGCACATCTGATACTGAGCGCTCAAGTGCGCATACAAACGCGTGGAAGGAATTTCAAGAGTTTTTTTTCAAGCTAAATCAAGGACGCACGATAAGAATTTCAAGAATTTGAAGGTTTCCTAAAGGTTCTGCAGGCTCTCAAGGAGAAATACATGCATCCCTGTACCGCTCCACAACACTCTACTAAACCTGCTCATGACTCGTGAGACCTGGTAACCTAGGCTCTGATACCAACTTGTCACGACCCTAAACCGGCCAGGTCATGATGGTGCCTCTCGTGAAGACAAGGCCAGCCGACATCACACTGACATTAACCCCTTAAGCATTAAGAATAATTTTTAAGCCTTTAATTAAACAACGTTTCATAACAACTTCTGAAAATAACAATGCGGAATAGAATACAAGCCCGACATCAGGGTGTCACTAGTCATGAGCATCTATCCTGGTCTAAATACAACAATAAATCAAAAAAATGTGCTAAATATAGTAATAGCTATGTCCGAAAGGGAGTGGTTTTGCGAACGTCATACAGCCACCTGCTAGCTCTGAAGACTCCGCTCCTGAAGCAATCCACACCTGCGATCGGGTTCTGATATACCTAAATCTGCACACGAGGTGCAGGGAGTAATGTGAGTACTCCAACCTAGTAAGCAATAAGAGTAAATAAAGACTGAGTAGAAGGAAACAAAGAATCCACAACCACGTCAGGCCCAATAAGCAGAACAAGCTTTCAGATGACAATACAAGTCAACCTTCCTTTTTAAAATCCAGCTTTAGTAAAAATCCTTTTGAAATACTTTCCAGCAGTTTCAGTAGTGGTTCAATACCATTTAAAATAATAATAAATATTAACATCAAATCGGCCCCTCGGGCAAAACAGTAATCATAAACACTTCAAAACTAAAAATCCCGGTGGAAATATCCAAATGCCAAAATCGGTGATTTAATTTTTTGAACATCTCACAACCCCACTTTAAAATAAAAGTTGTTCTAAAACACTTGTTCAAATTTCTGACGGATGCTCAATATAAGGTGAGTGAAAATAGTCAGTAAATCAACACATTCGATAGAAACTCACTTAAAAAGGGGATTGAAATCAATAAGTCATAAACAAGCCTCTTAGGAAGACATCACTCATATGCATATCTATATTTATCTCCCCTCAGGCTAGTCCCTCTGTCACTCGTGGCTCAACTCTTACCAATCAATACTCGTGCTCAGCACTCACTCTCACTAGGTACCATATAGTAACCGTTACGGCGTGCAGCTCGTTCCATATATTGCTGCGGCGTGTAGCCCGATCCATATGTCTAGTCGACTGCGCTCACTAGGGGTGTGCAGACTCTGGAGGGGCTCCTACAGCACAAGTGCTATACTGCTGTGGCGTGCATCCTGATACATATAAATATACTACTACGGCATGCAGCCCCATCCATATAAATATACTGCTGCAGCGTGCAGCCCTATCCATATAAATATACTGCTGCGGCGTGGAGCCCGATCCATATAATATACTGCTGCAGCGTGCAGCCCGATCCATGTAAATATACTGTTGCGGCGTGCAGCCCAATTTTTCTAATATACTGCTGCGGCGTGCAGCCCGATCCGTATAAATATACTGCTGTGGCGTGCAGCCCGATCCATATAATATATTGCTGCAAAATGCAGCCCAATCCAAATAAATATATAATCCTCATATTCAGGACCTCGACCTCGACCTCTCATAGTTATTACCCTCATGATCAGACTCTCAGTGGATTGCAGTCATCAACTTCGCAAATAGACCCTCGGTCTATCTCAGTCATCAACTCACGATCACTCGGTCTATTAGTAGAATAGGGAACGCAATCCATATAGTCTTTTACATTTTCAAGATATGTGGTGATAAAACCAGATTTTTAAACAACAAGCAGGTAAAATAGTAAAAATTCCCCTAAGGGTCTCAACAGGTCGGCACAAGGCCCCAAACATGGCATACAGCCCTAAACACAATAATATCAGACATTTAACTATTCAAATGTACATTAAAGTACTCTTTCGGGATGGACTAGGTCACAATCCCCAGCATTGCTCTACCCCACGCTCGTCATCCAGCGTGCAAGTCACCTCAAAGTAACACCACGGTGTGTAATCCGGGGTTTCAAACCCTTAGGACAGTATTTACAATCATTACTTACCTCGAACCGGCGAATTCTCTAGCTCGCGACGCCTTTGCCCCTCAAATTGACCTCCACGTGCGTCGAATCTATCCAAAACCAGAGCAAATACATCACAATATGCTAAGGGAACACGGCCCAAATGAAAATCATCAATAACGGGCATAAATGTCAAAATTACCAAAATGCGAGCCCCGGGCCCACTACTCTAAACTCAAAAATTTAAACATCAATACATTCCTTATCTCCTCACGAGTTCATACATACCAAGAACTCTCAAATCCGAGCTCAAATGGTCCTTCAAATCCCTAAATTAAATTTCAAAATCCCAAGCCCTAGTTCTTCAATTTTTGGCTTAATTTCCATAAATTTCTAGGTGGATTTCACAATGAGAACGAGTTTTAAATTCAAAAATCTTACCTCCAATCGATTCTCCTTGAATCCCTCTTCAATTTCCTTCAAAAACCTCTCAAAAAGACCAACAATGGAGTGAATGAGCCCCAAAATTGCGGATGAAATGTTTTAAAACATTCTGCCCAGGTCTTGTAGATCCTTCATCGTGTTCGTGGCTACTACCTCGCAAACGCAAAGCACAACATTTAATTTCCCAATATTAACCCTATGCGAATGCGAGATTCACCTTGCGAACGTGATGCTTCAGTTTTTCTCTAATACACGAACGCAACAGAACACCCGCGAACGAGTAGCACAATTCCACTTCAAATCCACTGACTCGAATCCTTCTATGCGAACGCGTATAAGAACCTGCGAACGCGATGCACTGAGATCACACCTTTTCGCTAATGCGATGCCTACTTCGCGAACGCGGAGGCAAATTTCACACTCACCTCCGCCTACTATTTGCGAACACGAGAACACTAGTGCAAACGCGAAGAGATAAATGCTGCAACTGCTGGGACAAATTTTCTGCAACTTTTTAACATAGAATATAACCCGATAGACCATCCGAAACTCACCCGAGGCCCCGGGACCACAACCAAAAGCACCAAAACATGCTAAAACCTCGTTCAAACTTGTTCCAATCATCAAAACACATTAAACAATATTGAAACCGTCAATTTACATAGGATCCAAGCCTAAGTTCTTCTAAAACTTCTGAAACACGCATTCCATCAAAAAGCCAACCAAACGACGTCCGAATGACCTAAAAATTTATACACACATCAAAAATCACATAACGGAGCTACAGGAACTCTCAGAATCCCATTCCGACCCTCGGATCAAAATCTCACTCATCAATCGAAATTTGCAAAAATACTAAGTTCGCCAATTCAAGCCTAATTCTACACTGGAGCTCCAAAATCAATTTCGATAACACTCCTAAGTGAAAAATCGTCTAACAAATCTAACCAAATCATAAAAACTCCAATCTGAAATCATATACGAATAAGTCAACTCTTGGTCAAACCTTCAAATTCAAAGCTTTCAATTGAGACTGTTTCTTTCAAATTCATTCCAAAATTTCCTATAAACCAAAACCAACGATCTATATCAATCACAATACATATCACGGGGCAAGTCATGCCCGAGAACTGGCGATCAAAGCGCAAAAGCTCAAAATGATTGGTCGAGTCGTTGCACAACTCTATTCCCTTTTGGGATTTGGGATTTGGGTTTTTGGAATTGAAGAGTCGCCACCTAATGACTAAGTGCATTAGCACACTAAGGGATTTGAGTTGGAAACCCAGAGTTTAGGTAAGGGCTAGAAATTATCTCGATGGGAAGGTGTTAGGTACCCCTAAAGATCCACTATTGTGGTTCCCCGCCATGTTATATTGTGACTTCATATAATCAAATAAACAATCAAAGATTCAAATATATAATATTGCAAATAAGCTAAAAATAACTTTGAAGATAAGTAGGGAAGGCAAATATTTCTGAAAAGATTTGAATAGTTTTTACAAGAGGAGATGAAAACAAACAAAGGGAAAGGGGTCCTAGGTTTATGATTAATATGAATCATTGATGCAATACTCAGTAATTGCTCCTTATAAAAGAGCCTACATGAGATATTAGAGCATTGGTCATCATCTCCATATTCTACTCTTCCCACCCCGTAAAGGTTACTAAACGTATGTGTTGGTCACGAATACTTACCGCGTGCTATTACCCGTCCCGTCCTATAAGTCCTGGAGGGCATTTAGGACCACTATTTCTATGTGGTAGGAACTAGGATGAACCCTTAAGTTTAAAGGCGAAAATGCTAAGCGACATACATAACAAATAGGACTGCACATAAGGGAACATACAAGATCAAATTAAGGCTCACGGATCCCTCCTCAAGTGAACGCATAATTAGCACGTCTTAAACACATTCAAGGTTTCAAAGATAGGAGTTTTTACAAAAGGAATAGGTAACAGTAGTTAAAGCATGGTTAAAAAAAATGAAGTAGCAACAATAATTCAATGAGGTACAGGACAAGTAAAATAGCACGATTCTGGGCAGAGGTTGGCAACCCAATGATTTGAGAACCTAAAAATCAGAAACTCAATAAGAGTAAATAGGTGCACCATTTCAAAAATCGATTCCAGATGGAGCAGAGTTTTTAAGAAAATAGAGTGAACTTCAGAGAATCAAAGCAAGAATGGGAACAACAGCGTTAAAATTAAAAGAAGTTGGTTGGTCTTATACTAGTAAAACACAATTAATCAATTCTTATTAGGCCTAAAGTTTGCCTAGGCGTCGTATACATTGTCTGATTATTTTAAGGAATGAACACGCGTATTTTGATTCTGAATTTTAAAGGTATGCATGATAAGGTATTTGCAGAAACGTTTTAAACCACTTAGCCATATTTTAGCAAAGTTATTAGACTAACATGTTAATTACCACTATAATTCGAACGAATAATAAGTCCTAAGGACAGGATATCTAATGCACATAGGAGTACCTAAAACATGATTTCTAACATGCCAATGCAGTAATGATAGTTGATTTGGTTTGTTATTAATTGATTAAAATTATGAAGTGAGTACAATAACGTACTGAGAGTGCATGACCTAAAACATAATTTCTAACACATGAAAATGCATGCCCTAAGAAGGTTATCTATTGCGCAAATAGGTAAATAAAAACCTATCAACAAGTTTTCTACCCATTACTTAAAATAAACATACATCCCCCTTCCCCCCCCCATATTCACTATTAAGCCCAATCATTCATTTACAAATTATTACAAACCAATAGTATCTGAATTATAGTACAAAAAATAAGGAGTTATTCTATGGGGAGCCTTCAATCAGGCCCAGTCTTCCAACCTCACTCCCTTCGAGTTTCACATCCTTTGCCATGCTCTAGGTGCGGCAAAGCTCCCTAGGGCCCCATTGGGTCCCGGGCCAATACCAACACCTAAACACTAAAAGAATGCAGGATAGGTGCAGTGTGGATTACCAGCCTTGTGCGTCAAAGTTCAGTGAGTACTCAGAGGTACCCAAAGTAATGCTCACACGAAGGGGGTAGAACATATTCTTTAAGAGTAGCGTGAAGTGCGGGAAGAGGTAGTTTAAAAGAGTTTCGGCAGAAATGGTGTTGAAAGGAATTTCACTTAAAACAATTCGTAAAACAAAGAGAGTATGTTTAGTAAAACAGTTTTTCTGAACAGAGAATAGAGTAATAAGTAACAACCTAGACACAGTACCTCCAAAAATAGGTTCATATATAGCCAAAGACCATAGAACCAAGGTAGGTCCAGCAAACACAAACATGGATAGTGGGGTTAGGTACACATAGGACAAAACATATAACCCAGCAAAGGTCTAGGACTAGCTCAAGCATGTTCAAAAATAGCCATCAATGGCATAGTCAGAGAAAAATAGACAGGAAGAACAATCACATAGAGGGGTGATAGGGATTTGGGATAATTATGAAAGTCATGCCCACATAAAGGGGGTGTACTGATCCAAAGGGTAGAGAAGACGTAATAACATGCTAGTGATGCATTTTAAATACAAATGTTGCGAGAGAACCACAAATAGAAGCAAACTATAAATAATAAGAAATGAAACAAATAGAGAATCATATTGTTGTTGGAGCTTTGAATTGAAACTAGGACATACCAGTAAGAGAGCAAAACCAGGATGCAAAGACAAAGTGATAACACAGTATTAGCCTTGGCTTACAGCCGGCTAATAATAGGCAAGAGCAGGGAACAGCAATAGAGCAAAAGAGCAAGAGAGCGAGAACACAAGAGAATGTAGAATTGAGAGTATTCAGTGATGTGTGTGTGTGTCTTGTTAATGAGAGACTAAGAGTACTTATAGTTTTGAAAACGAGGAGGAAAATAAGGTAAGAAGTAAAGTGTAGTATAATTATAGAAGTAAATACAATTAGAATCACAATCAATATAAGTACTCCCCTTTAACTGGGGAGTCCTAGTTCAAACGGCTACCATTGTGACAAATAAGGAAAGAAAAATAATTGAAAGACTAATTTCAATCATACAGAGAGTAGTAAATAAAAAGGCATGTGATTAGGACAAGGTGCAGAACACATAAATTAAGGGAAGTAAGAATCCATTGGCGACATGCTTACATATATAAAATAAGGTAGAGTATCATTCTAAAAATCAGTAAGAGATCCCCTGGAATCGCAGGGAATCACTTATCAGTTAAGGCATATGTAAACAATAAGGAAATACATAAAATCAGTAAAGAGTGTTAAGGAAAGTATCCTAGTTTAAAGGAAAATACACAAAATCAGTAAGGTGTTCTAAGGCAAACATCATAGTTAAAGGAAAATACATAAAATCAGTAAAGTAACAAGTAACAAACCGTAGGACTCATCAAGAATTTAAATAGCAGTCATGTGATTAACAGGGAGAAGTATTCATAGGACAACAAGAATAAAAAGTCAAAACAATGAATCAACGCAGGAGTTGCAGAGAACGCACAGATCTATAGTCGAGTAGCAAAGAAACAAACCAGAGTACATAGGGTTTCATCAATACTTGTCAGAATGACATAAAATCAGGAGATAATAGCTTAAACACAGTAAAGACGTTAAAAATTAGGAAACCTTTCTGAAAACAAGGTCAAGAAATCGCAGTTTCAAATAGGAGGCAAAGATACTTAAAACTTGATTATTTGTGAAGATCGAGTAAAGAAAGGTTTAAAATATGAAGGAATGAGTCACAAATCATTAAAATATAGGTATTTAAGAGGTCTGGGTAGAAATTAGGGTTTCATAAGAAACCAATGAGAACTAAGGAAACCTAGTTGTGAAACTCAGGAACCGTGGTGATTAGGACACCATCGAGTCAAAACTTACTGGAGAAAAGCCGGAAACAAACCAGGTGAAGCTTCAGTGACCATATTGTATGGTAGAGGCTTCCGGGATCTCAAGGATAGAGAGAATCGACGAGCTAGGGTTTCATGGCGGCTGGTGGTCGAAAGAGGTGAGGTTGGAGGTGGTTGGAGAGATGGTGGAGGCCATCGGAGAAGAAGAACCAGAAGGTTCTATAGAGAAGGGGGAGAGGAAGAGACAAAGTATAGAGAGAGAGAGAGAGAGAGAGAGAGAGAGAGAGAGAGAGAGAGAGAGAGAGAGAGGCTATAACGAAGACTGAGGGGTCGAGGGGGGGTAATTAGGTTTTAATTTAGGAAAATAAATTTGGGTCGTTGATCTCATTTGATCACAGTTCATATTAAATCGGGGTTGGGCCGGGTTATATTAAGGATTGGGCTGGGGTGAGTTTAATTGGGTATTGGTTAGTTAAATCTAATAAGGGTGTGGCGAAATTGGCTTAAATTAAAATAATAAAGGGTTGTTTGTTAAATAACCAATTTTCCTTATCTTATTATTTTATAAAATAGTTAAAAAAAGATTTTTAAAACAAATTAAAAGTACTGGACTAATTAATAATATATAAATATTAATTTAAAAATAAAAAAATGATTTTATAATTGTAAAATGCTGTTAATCGCAAAATAGGCTATAATTGCAATTATATGCAATTTAGCTTAATAAATACCAAACAAATTTATAAAATATGCAAAAATCACCTTAATTATATCTTGGTGTAAATATGAGAATAAAAAATAAATTATTCACCAAAATGCTAGTCTAGGAATAATAATTATTGAATTTTATACTATTAAAATAGATAACAAATTGATTTTAAAATCTTTAAAAATAAGAAAAAAATACCAAAACTCTTGGGCATGCTTATATATGCATGTACATACTATTTTGAGTATATAAAAATATGTAAAGAAAAATTGGGTATGAACAGAAGTCCCTCTTTACCCGAGAAGGATGAAAGAGTTGTCGGGTAAAGATATGATGGCCAATTTTGACCGAAAGAAATGATTTGATAGATTTTGACCGAGCTCTAGCTCCTGAGCTGCCTAGATATCCCTGGTCTTATAGGAATCAGGTCATATATAGTTCGGGAATCCGTCAGCGGATCATGCTGATGGAGATTTCGAAAGACAGACGCAATATTCAGGTTGGGAAGGATGGTCAGGGACTAATAGTTTGTTGGAACCGGAGCAGGATCACTCCTGATGTGATGGTCATTGCTAGTCGGTGTACCTGCAAATAAGCAATATGAATATATATTGTGCATTAATTTAAATGTGATGCAGGTTCCCGTTGGACCATGAATGTTGTCTTCGGAAGGGTAGGATGACGTCCTCAGACCATGATGTCCTGGGCCATGAAACGTATAATAGAGGATTCACAGGCTATGAAATGATGTTATCGGGCTATGATAATGATGCCTCCGAACTATGATTCTTTGAATAATGATATGAAAAAGATAAAATTAGGGTTCTCGGGCCATGGAATGGTGTTCTCGGGCTATGAAAATGGTACCTCCGAACAATGACGCCTTTGGACAATTTGGCAATATTTCAGCCCATGAAACGCAGGATTTGGTGATGTTTCAGCTGATGTAAAGTATATATATAAATGGCGATCTTTCAGTCGTTGCAAGATTTAAATAAAGTTGGCGATGTTTCAGCCGATGTAAAGTATAAATATAAATGGCGATTTTTCAGCCGATTGCAGGTCTCAAATAAAAGGTGGCGGTATTTCAGTCGATGTAAAGATTTAAATAAATTTGGCGATATTTCAGCCATGCAGTATTTAAATAAAGTTGGCGATCTTTCAGCCGATGTAAAGATTTAAATGAAGTTGGGGAAATTTCAGCCATGCAGGATTTAAATAAAGTTGCCGATCTTTCAGCCATGCGGGTGGAGACAATGCTTAGTCTCGGAAGGCAAAAAGGTAGCCTTATGCAATGCGAGAAAATGCAGGTGGAGACAATACTTAGTCTGAGAAGGCATAAAGGTAGGCTTATGCAATGCTGGAAGAATGCAAATGGAGACAGAGCTTAGTCTCGAAAGGCAAAAAGGTAGCCTTATGCAATGCGAGAAAATGCAGGTGGAGACAGAGCTTAGTCTCGGAAGGCAAAAAGGTAGCCTTATGCAATGCAAGAAAAATACAGGTGGAGACAATGCTTAGTCTCGGAAGGTAAAAAGGTAGCCTTATGCAATATAACAAATAAAGGTGAAGAATAACGAAATTTCTTAGCTGATAGTTGATTGCGTCATTCTGGCTGCTGGGGATGTCATGTGCGGATAGCACTTGTAAGTAAGTGATGATTCTGAGAGTTTTAGTCCTGCAAAAGTGTGAGTATGGAATTGTATCTAATAATTTTATGTCTTGGGGTGCCTGCATTCAAAGAAAAGTCTTGAGTTTTGTAATGGGGGAAGGTTAATTCGTCTTCCTATAGATTTGCTTGTCCTACTCGGCTCTTGCTTTCATTGTGGGGTGCGTCGCTAAAGAAAGAAATTTTGATAGTAGCCATGCATGGTTTAGTAAAAAAAATATGATGCATCTATATAATTTAAAATGATTTCCTTTTAGATGAACCGACGACTGCGATGTGGTTCAAGACATTGCGACCTCTTTTGCTCCGAAATTTTGAGGGTCCTCCTCAAAATTCTGCCCCAGTTTCCAATATCGGGGGAAAATGAAAATTTTATTGAATTGTGACCGAACCCATAGGGCTGCCTACGTATCCCCTCTTAAACGGGAATCAGGTCAGGAGTAGTTCAAATTACATCATAAAGAAATAATAATGATTACACATAATAACGCTTGACTGCATCTAAATTAATTGGCTTTAGCCAGACTTCTCCATCCATTTCTGCAAGTATGAGGGCTCCTCCTGTTAGTACCCGCTGAACTATGTATGGGCCCTGCCAGTTAGGAGAGAATTTCCCCTTGGCTTCATCCTGATGCGGGAAAATTCTCTTCAGCACGAGCTGTCCTGGCGTAAACTATCTCGGCTTGACTCTTTTGTTGAAGGCTCTGGACATCCTACTCTGATACAATTCACCATGACAAACTGCGTTCATTCTTTTTCCGTCTATAAGGGCTAACTATTCGTAGCGACTCTTTACCCATTCTGCATCTTCAAGTTCTGCTTCATGTATAATCCTCAGGGAGGGAATCTCTACCTCGGCTGGGATGACTGCCTCGGTACCATAAATACCAACATATAGGGAGTCACCCCGGTTGAGGTGCGGACTGTTGTACGGTGTCGACGACCCCTTTTTCACCGCAAGGCGGAATCGGGTTTACGACATTATGGAAAAAATAACTCTTATTCCTTTTTGAGGAACCGGGTTATATAATTTGAAGAGTCGCCACCTAATGATTATAGTGCATTAGGACACTTTTTCTGGGAAAAGAAAGGATTCGAAGGAAAACCAGAGTTCGGGTAAGGGCTTGAGATTATCTCGAGGGGAAGGTGTTAGGCACCCCTCAAGATCCATTAGTGTGGTTCCCGGCCATGCTCAGTTGTGACTTTAAGAAGAGTAAGAGTAAACAAACAAGGTTTGTATATAGGGAATACAAATAAGTTGAAAGTTTTGAAATGAAAGAGAGAAAATATGTAAATGCTTTTTTGAAAAGAAAGCGTAAAATTTCTAAAAAAAACATCATACCATATGAATAAAGGGAGAAGGTCCTAGGTTTAAATATAATATGGATCAGGTTGGTGCAATATCCAGCAAGTCATTTCCGCACGAAATATTAGCGCAACATTATCATCATCTCTATATTCTACCCTTCCTACCCGTTAAGGTATTTAAGTGCGATTGGTTTCGTTTACGTATTGCATGCTAGTACCCGTCCCAACCTATCAGTCCCGGGGTATTTGGACTTTTAATCCTAAAAGAGGAGAAAGGGGATGAGGGCATATATGGAGTTTAAAGATAAAAATGCTAAGGCGTCAATCAAAACAAATAGCACATAAGGGGAGTAAACAGACATACAAAAGGCTGCACATAAAAACACCTTAAGCCATATAGCAACTAGTTTAGCATGACTTGCAATTACTGATTTGGTCTTTAAAATTAAAACTGATAATGGACAGATTAGTTTAACACATAGCATTGGATATTAAGTCTACTTTGAGAACACATAGCATTGGATACTAAGTCTACTTTGAGCCCCTCGTGTCCGGTTTGTTAGAAATCAAAATACCTTGAGCGAATGATTTAGAAGATACTGGTTTTAGAAAAAGTAGTCAGACACAGAAGTGCTTTAAAGGAAAGTATAGATTACAGTAAGTTTACCAACAGATTTTGAAAGCATCAGAGTGTTTGAGTGAAAATGCAGACGAGTTATGAAAGAATTTCGATGGCAGGAGTATTTTGAGAAAGAAAAGTTGGTTGCAGGACTGTTTTGAAGGCAGTTTCAGAGACTGATTAAAATGCTTAAGCAGAACTATTTAAGAAAAAAAAAAGAAACAGTTCATGGAAAAGAATGCAGATTTGCAGAGTTTGAAAGCACACATGGTTTACAAAAAAAAAAAGAGTTTTTGTTGAAAACATTGCTTAAAAAAACGTTAAGAACCAATTGACAAGACTGTTGTTATTTAAACGGATAAGACGAGTTGTAATTAATCCTATGGGCATGACATCTATGTTTCGATTTTTTTTAAAAGGAGGGGGGTTCTTAAAGCATTGATAAAAGATGAACGTAATTATCCTAAAGTTTGCCTAACGCATATGCAGTTCCTATGACATGATCTCTATTATGCTTGCAATACAAAATCCTATAGGCATGATTTCTAAGTAATTTGCAATATTGAAATCCTATAGGCATGATTTCTAAATGATTTGCAATATCGAAATCTTATAGGCATGATTTCTAAGTGATTTGCAATATTGAAATCCTATAGGCATGGTTTCTAAGTGGTATGCAATATTAAAATCCTATAGGCATGATTTCTACCCATTGACTTATGTAATAAAATATAAACCCCTCCCACATCCTTTCACTAAAATTCCCTGAGTTTTATTACAAAGTTATTACAAAACTGGAGAGAAAAGACTAAATAAAGTACATCAAAACTAGAACAGACCGGAGGAAGCCCAAAGCAACCTTAATGTCCAACACATGTATTTTACCAAATCCGGGCTCCAAATTCCAAGGCCTTCTCTTAGAATGTTTCGAAGTTCCAAGGGCTTTCAGGAAGCCCAGGCAATGCTTACAACCTAGAGATTGAATTGAGTAGTGCAATGTGTGGAATTACTCGCCCTTAGGCATCCAAGT